>JASTWK010000112.1:192500-448899 GCA_030770225.1 Temnothorax unifasciatus | reverse complement strand
GTCCCTTTTTATGAATACGGGAAAAGAGCCGGCTTTTACCGTGAAGAGAACCCGTTGCCGTTTGCGTAGCCATTCACGAATTTACGATGAAAATTACGATAAATATAAATTACTTTGTAATATTGTTACTTTGTAATATCTTTAAAAAATGAATGTCTTAAGCGCACAAAGAAATATCTGTAATTTGTACATATACTAGTGTTTATTGAATTCATATAATTCAAAGTAATTTTGAAATATTTTCAATAATTAATAGGTAGATATTTGATTAGGATATATACGCTTGAAATATAACGTAAAAATTATTTTAAAAAACATAACAAATACCGGAGATTTGTTAGATTAAAATATAAATAATTTTAACGGTATTTTCCGTCGTGGTATTTATATTTATAGATGCATTAAATATCGTATTATAAGATGCGTATTCTGAAGCGCACTGCGCTTAAAGTATTATAAAACACACTATTTCTTATTTTATTTTCTTCTAAATTTAAAAAGGTTCCATTTGCTATCGTAGCTATCACAATGTCACAATTATACGAGGGTAGTCTAAAAAGTTTTGAGCCTAACATCGACTTGAAATGTATCGATGTTGAAAAATTTGACCGAAACAATAATATTTGAGGCTCAAAACTTTTCAGATTACCCACGTTACAATAGTTTCATTATGATTATCGAACTTCTTACATCGCATCTGAACTCCGGCATCACTACTCGTTTATTTTTGTATCGTGAGAAGTGTTCGTGACAGACGAAAACAGGCCAGAACAGCCTAAAAGATCGGGATCGCACAAAATCCTTGTGTAACAGGCCGAACCTGCCTCCGCAATGCCTCGCGAAAAGCAGTTCCAGAAACCGATGAAACGAGTTGCAGAAGAACGGTCGGGTCGTCGCGTTATCCTTTTGTGATCCGTGCAGCGGATCTTTTCAAAAATATGGGAAAATTTGTCGTGCAGAAGAAAAGCCCCGGGGGGGAATACAAAGAGTGGGAGGAGGGGGCTCGAAGAACGTGCTACGCCAATGCTGACCAGAGCCGAGTACATGAGAAGCAGGGGCAGATCGGTGCACTAAGAGGGGTCTTCTTCCGTGTGTCCCTCCTTCCTTCTCTGTTCCCTTTCATTCTTTCGATCACTCCTTCAGCACCGGCAAACCTGAAGCAACAGGTTCCTACGCCCCTTCTTCATGGCTCGCGTTCACCGAGCGGCTTTTTTGTTGCCGCTGCCAATGTACGGGCACGCTGCATGCTTAGGGCGAGGTTTTCGCTTTTAGAAAAATCCAAAGGAATCTGTTGCCGCGGCCGCGCGTACGTATCTCTGCTCCAGAGAGCCTGTTTCGCGAGAGGGTGTCGAAAGAGGTAAAATATACATGGATTTCACATAAAAGTGCATCACGCTATAAAAGTTGAATTCTCGATATTCGTGAGTATTACACGCAAAAGCACGCAGTTGTTTTGATCTTAATTCTGCTATTTACAATTTATTATTTCGCTCGATTAGTACGCATTGAAAATCTGTCTGTTTTATACGATAATATTACCAGAAAATGCTTTCTAGTTGCTCTTGTCGATTATACGGCACTTGTTTAACATATTACAACGCAGTGAGCGAGCTATTTACATAAATTATCAATTATATACATTATTTCGCTTTATTTCTTACTTCTGACTCAGCTCCACAATAGCCTATCGTATGTAAAATAATTGACTCAAAGTGACTCATCAGGTCGTTTGGTGTGTTTTGTTAAGGCCGAATTAACATTCGCATCCAAATTAATCAATACAGATACATTACGTGGAAATTTATGACCTTTCAATAAAATAAGCTCGTATCGAGCAATCACACATGGGTTCTTCCTACCGAAATTTTCACATCTCGCAAGGATCGACACTGGATTTTGAGTGCCCGTAGTCGTCGAAATATCGAAAGTCCCGATCGAACGAGTTTCGAAATCGAGCCGAGGAGAAATTGCTGAGGAAAGTTTACGCGCGGTTATCGTCCAAAAGGGAGAAAAGAAAAGACACATCCGCAGCGAAAATACAAGGTTGAAAGGAAAAATAAAATACCCCCAAAAAATGATTGCGGAAATTATCTTTTAAAAACACTTGCGCGTTTTGTCGTTAATGAGAAATCGTGCAATTAAAATTAAAATTCGGGCATCACGAGATTCAAAACAGAAAAATATTTTCCAAAAATGTAGTATCAAGTCATCGTAGCGTGAAGGCAATATGTATCTGCAATTGCGACAGCATTGCGATATCGATGAAATAAGTTCTCGACATCGCACATGTTGAAAAGCATGCATCTTTTGCGCAAAATGACGTCTTTTCGCTATCACAAACAAACACGGGGATTATTTTCGCGTATTTGGAGTATATTCGCGATTTGATTTCGCGCAAATTATGCATAGGCTATTACCGCTGGTAAAGGTCGGTGAGTGACGACGTCGCGGTGGTGAGGCGCGATAATTATTTCCGAGGTTGCAGTCCGTTTCTTTCTTTCTTCCTTCCTTCTCTCTCTCTCTCTCTCTCTCTCTCGTTCTTTCTTTTTCAGAATTTGCGTATGCTTAACCGCATACGAATAATAATAAGATGGGAAATGACAAGTGAGACAACGGCTCGCAGTCGCGGGCTCACAACGGAAATCGTATGATACCATACGCGCTCGCGCGCCACGCATAGGCATGCTTTCGGAAAATAATGCTCGCGGTGGCGCGTCGACAGGATTGTCGCAAACCCGATGATTTTCCCGTTCTTTCTGTTTCGCGCACTTGATGCAAGATGTTCGTGAGAATTGACTGTGGATGCCCTCCCGACCGCAAATAAAGCTAAAAAATTCAGCAAAAGAAATTTATTACAGAAATAATGGCTCTTTACAGCTGATTCGATGCTCTTTTTATGCTGGATTTTAAAATATGCATTTTACAGAAATGTGTTTAACGAGTGCTTAAAGAAATCCTCGGAAGATTCATTATTTATTGTCAATTCGCGAATATCAGCAATTTTCTACCTTATAAATAAATTAACCAGATAAAAATGTTTAAATCAACAAATGTTTAAAACACACACAACATTTCGATTGTTGCCTCGCCATTCGGAATTTTCGCGTGGACGAGTTTAGACCGGAATTGCAACAATATATTGTCGACATACATCGGAGCAATTAAAAATTGAAAATCAGCTCTACTCCACATTTCCTCTTAAATCTACAAGCGTCTTCGTGAGAGAGGCTCGACTCGCCGTCACACAGAGAAATTCACTCGGAGGAGGAGAAACCAAAGAGAGTGCTGTGCCTAGTTCTCTCTAAGGTGAGAGTCTCCGACTCGACTCGCGACGGTCTTTTATTTACGTCGTGCGAGAACGCGCGACCAGCCCGTCCGAATGATGAAAGCCTTTCTTCCATCTATCGACGCGAAACGAGGAACACGCGCCGCGTGACTCCAGCAGTGATTACTATTAATACATTCGACTGATTCGACCGACGATTTGGTTTCGATCTCGCCGGGCCGGTAGTCATTAACGTAGGTCGCTATTTTTGTCAACTCCGCAAATCAAGTACAAATCAAGTCACGTATGAATATACTGCATTCGGAATCAAAATTCAAAAGTTGAGGGTAAACTATTTGTGAAAAATGTAAAAAAGTTTTTCTCTAAAAGATGAAGAATAATCTCACGGATAGGGCCGATTTAATCATTCCCGAAACAACATCGGAAACACTTGAGTCGACAAAGAAAGGCTTTGGAAATACCACTGTATCGTATCTTATTGGAATTTGAGTCAAGATAGTGATCGATACACATATCGGTTAAAAATATTGATATTTCCAGATTATGCATATCTGACAAGATAATAGTAATAAACTGATAAGCGCGAAAATTTTAACACGATAAATTTTACAAGAATATACTGTAAAATAAAATTTATTATCTCTATTTAATTTGTGAGGCAATCCCGCGATAACAATTTTCAGCGTCGCTCAGAAACTGTGTTTGCGATTAAGCAACTATGTGTGTGGTCTCCGATTCAGGTAAATTATCTCCCCAGACAAGGTCTCTCGTTTATCAAAGTTTCTCGATATTTTTTTTTTCCGTCGACTGATAATACGGTACAATAGTCAACTACATCGGTAATCGCAAGATCGGAGGATACGACGAGGCTAAACAAAGATACGTATACGTTACAAAACATCGAGAAATGTCTGCGTCACAATAAACGTCGCGTTTCAAATTCTCGCATACACCTGCCTCGATATCCCCGAGAAAATTTCTTTCGCTTTTCAAATTTCGATATTTTTTTTCTCGCTCTGTTACGGACGTGTTTAGCGTCATTAGACACACGAACGACAGAGACGAGCGTCTGTCGGTGGGCTCTAGGGAGAGAGATCTCCATTCTCGATCCAGTGTCACCCGATTTTTGCCCGATATTTTTCCCGCTCATATGCCCACGCTAGCTCGAGTTACGCGGCGCGATCTCCCGTTTCCCGTATCTCGCGCGCGATCTCTCGATTCACGCGTGCATGTTGTCGTGGGACACCCCGCTCGTGCTCCTCGCGATCGCCTCCACCGCGGAAGGCGAACGGGAAACGCGGATGACGGTGCAACGTGGAAACGAGATTCGATCACCCGGCGCGGAAGAGTCCGTTCCGAAATGATACGATCGAGAATTTTTTAATATCCACCCGGCGTATGGCAAACGGTTATTTTCGACCCTCATCGCGTAAAATAATCTCCGAGGAAAATAAAGCGCTCGAAAGAGACGACAGATCGACGCGATTCGTAATTACACACGCGCGGAGGAGACGAGTGGATTGATCTCGTACGCAAAGACAATTTGCGATCTATATGCATGTGTGTTTGATAAATTCAAAAACGTTCAAGTTCCAAGAGAATCGATCCTCGAATGTTGTTGGAACGTCGTAAAACCGAACCGCGACCACTTCAAAATTCTATAGTGAAATGAAAATGAAAATTCTATCTTGTAAAACGTAGAACAAAGCCGAACCATTGTCCTATTTTTTTTTCTTTCCGTCTTCTCTCTCCGGGATATACACGTGAACAAACAAATGCGAAATAATGGTTTATTCAACAAAAACTCTTTAACGCTTTACATATGCCGTTTCGAGCCGCACGAGCCAATCGCATCGAACACCAGCAAACGAACGTTTTGCTCAAATTCGGACTCTCCTCGTTCGTTCTACGTGTATACCTGCCGCAGTAGAAACATCTACCTGCGGATATCCGGCTGTAAACCGCTCACGAATGGAAAGGCACGTGGGGACAAAGTCGGAGAACGACGATAGATGAAAGAGAATTTTAGAAGAAAAAAAGAAAAAAAAAGTTCGGCAGGGAATCCGTGCAGTTATACTCCCAGCGGCGCAGAATAATCCAACTAATGCCCTTGGAGAGTTTGACATTCGTTTATTTTACAACACGAGGTTCGAGCGTGGCGGATTGTCTTCGTCCGTACGTCTTTTGTGCGTTTCGGGTATCATATGCGCGACATCGAGAGTACGTTTCTTTTCTAAATAATCGGCACAAAAGAGTCAGATACATTTGTTTATAAAATTCGAACGATCCGGGCTTCGAGGAGAGCAGCCCGGTAACGTCGCGTACGAGCCTGCGTCGCGTAAACAATACTTATAATCGAAATCTATGGAGACTGATCGATGAGTTCTTACCTTAAAAAGATGCTCGCAATCGAAAATCGAGGTGTTACTCGTGGCGGCGGTCGACACGTTCCCCGGGTGTCGCACAAAAACCACACTTTGTACCTGGAGCCCGATCCTCTGTCCGATCCTTTCGTATTTCTCGAATTCGTTGCTTCCTGACACGGTTCGACCGGCTCTTTCTATCTATCTGTCTGTCTTTCTTCCTCTCTCTCTCTCTCGCGCGCGTGCGCGCGCGCGCGTTTTAACGAACTTGATCTTGGCACTTTTCTTTTTCCGTTCGTCGACTTATACGCCCGTCGTTGCGGAGAGGGGAAGAAAAATCTTAGCGGGGATCTTTTGCGTGCGTCCGGTATAACCACCGTGCGTTTCAACGTTTAGGACAGAGCCTTCCAAAACTGACTAAGAGCGCGGAGAACGCCGCCGAACGCCGACTAAAAACTGGAAGCCAGCCGAACTGCCGAAACTGCCGAAACCACGATCCCATGCATAATTCCCATACCCTCCCGAAGCATCCCTACCTCTGCCTCAGGCACGCTGCGATTGGCGCCTGGCTGAACACGCCTCGCACATCTGGCATGTTACTCTCTCTTTCTATCATATGGTATTACAGTTGTCTCTCTCACTCTTGGTCAACTAAAACATTCCTTTCGATGTAAGCAACTTTTTCGCGATCAAAACATGCTAACAGGAAATTTCCTGAATACGAAAATAATATTACGAAAACTATTGAATCTAACATGAAAATTATTTAAACATTGCAACTATGTGATCCAAATTCCACAGTTTATGCATAATTCAATAAAGATGTGAAAAATAAAAATATTCCCATGATTCATGATCCATTTCCCCAATTCCAATAATAATCACGCAACAGAATTATAAATATTTCAATTACGTTAATGCAAATGCGCTATTCTATCAAAATTCATGATTCACAATCATTTCAATTAAATCCCTGCTCATTACATAGTTTATAACGCATTGCAATCAACTTCAAGATTTTAATTCATACACATTTCTAACTAATCTTTCTTTTTATTTTCAGGTACGCGACTTCGCCGCTGGATCATCACAGGAAACATCAGATAAGTATAAAATAATAATTACCACGCATGAAAATCAAATACTTAATACTAACGCTTAAAATTTTTCCTTTTCGGGCATCTCGATGAAACATTTTTAAAATGTCTCAGCTGCTTGCAAAATAATGCCAATCAACTTCTACAGTTGTCTAATTAACAGATATATCGATTGTATTACTCTCGCACACTTACAGTACGGAATTCGATAAACTGACCTACGACAATTAATAAATTTCTTCAAATATGAACTTTTCGCATTTTTCACTTTAGAATATCAAATGTCATGCTAATTCATTGCATTTTATGCTATTTTGCTCCTATAATTATCGAAATCTAATTGTTTACCAAGTTAAGCCTACTTTTTTTTAATAATTATCCGATTTGCGTCAGACAAAGTTTCTTGGCTTTATTTTTTGTTAAGAAACACGATTATATTACTCAATATCGCAAAAGTATCAAATTACAAAAGTGTGTCACTTCTCCTAACAATATGTGTCATTGTTAACTAATGATATTTCTAAGTTGAAAATCATATATGGGTTCTTTACATTTAATCATCTAAATATGAATTAATTGAAATAATTGTCAATTATTCGATATTTAAGAATTTTACCGAAATTTGCAAAAACACATGTTCTTATGAAATATTCATATGTTTGAGATCGCGAGTGCATCATAGCATGCTTCGACTTCGTCTAATAAAAAGGCACAATGCCCTTTCTGTAGCATAAGTTCATTACGCTCGTAATATTTACATGTAACTAATACTTTGCATTATAACGTGGGCTTCTCTAAAAGCATTTCTCAATATTTCCAAGACGTTTCTAGAACGCCGTTTTTGATTCAGACAAACCCACGTTATAAATAGTCATCGATGTGACAAACAACAACAAAAAAACAACAACGACAACTGCTAACGGCCGGTTAACAATGTTTCGTCTCGCGAGGTAGGAAGAACGACGAAATCGCGCGAGAACGGCTCGCCGCGAGACTGTCGGTGCGCGTTTCTCTCTTCCGAAATTCCCTCCTCTAAAGTTATCTCGCTGTGCAAAAAGCCGGGGCGGTGACGCCTGCGCAATTGTCATGTAATATCTCATCGCTTATGTATGTGCGTGCGTATACATGTTTTCTTATATATATGTAATATACAAGTCGCTGACGGCTAAAATCGTTTCAAGATTTTTCATTGTCACATGAATGATCTTTATACATAATATATGTGAAGAATAAGTAAAGGCCACTGGAGGGTCTCCCCGTAATTAGCAGTTCTACTCCTGCAATGTTAAAGTGAGATTTCTTATTCGGGATACATGGGCGGGATGTTTTTTCTCTTGATTATAGGAAAACTTTTTTGCACCACGAGGTTTCTCCACGTTTTTCTGCCAAGGGCGATCCAGGATTTTTATAATTATTTTAATTAGTATCGCCGTGTCAATTTTATTCAATATCGCTCGGATGCGTGTATTGTTGTAAGCCTCAATTGTTTTATTCTGCACAAAAGAAAAAGTAAATAAAAGAGGGATTTGTTTTAAAATTATTTTAAAAAGCAGGATCGCTTAGTGACGCCATCTGGATACACGTGCTAATATACATGTATTTTTTAATCAGGCTTTAAACACGATTTTCACGATTACAGAAGAACGCGCATTACAGAAGTAAAACAATATTTAAAATTTTCTACATTATTACAAAGTTTATAACAATTGTCAGAAGTTTTGATTTTGCCGAATTAAAATAACTTTGTTGAAATGATTCGTTGATCAGGATTAAGCAAAGGGGAAGATCTAAAAGAGATCTGTGTTTTGATCTTGCATCATTGGTCGCGTTCAGCAGACACAACTGTTGAGTTCGTCTTATCAACACTCAGCGTTGATTGATTGGTTATAAAAGTAAGAGCCAATTCACGTTCGACTGCTACTGAGTGGCTTGGTCTGTTGAACGCGCCCATTGTCTCTTTATCAAATTGAAATTATATGTTGATTAAGAGTGATATATTTCATCATGAATATAATCATTTATTTATAATTGTTTCATGCAAAAATACGTTACATATCAATTATTTTAATTATAAGATTTATATCATGTGATGAATTATACTTCGTACATTTTTAGAATAGCAAATTACAACTCGTTAATAAACACACATTATAATTATATATTTATATGTAGGAATCATAGAAAGGAGAGATATACAAGTCCTGACATTATAGTTTCGAGAATATCATAGTGTGCATTACAAGGCACTCTATTCAATAGATTTGAATATTTATTGCAATTGTAATGAACAGGATTCATATATTTATTAACGATTAAATAGAAAGGAGTACTTAATGTCTAAAAATAATATATTTAGTGTCCGTTCGCGCGGTATTAGACTCGAGCGCCAAAAATATCAAAGGAACGCAAAAATCGCGCAAGTGCGACATCTTTTTATTTTTTCAATTAAAATTTGTGATGTGGGGTGAAAGACAACCGCGAAGTCAAGTGAGGAGAAAATAATGGAACATCAATAAAGGGACGGTGTGACGACGCGGACTAAGGAAAGTTACTATATATTTATTTATTATATAGCGCGGGTTTCACGATTCAGAATTATAGTGTTGGCACTGTGTAAATAACAGCGCCGTGGTTCGGTGACGTCGGGAATACCATATCTTCGAGTTCCGCTCGGTCTTTTGTGCTGTTTTGACAAAGATACTCTCGGAGATCTTCCACGAATTGCTGAACTCTGTTTTTATCGACGAGAGCCACGATACAGCCGCCCCAACTGTAATACGGAAATTTCACTTTCATTATGGGGCATAAAAGGGACAATAATGTGTGTGTGTGTGTGTGTGTGTGTGTGTGTGTGTGTGTGTGTGTGTGAAATTAATACAAAATAAAATAATATTGAGTAAATTATTAAATATATAATATCTGATAAATTTCCCTCGTTACAAAAAGCATCTGGCACAGCAGAGAATTCAATCTAGATATAATTTACACTTTCTTGCCGCGCACACATTATTATAGCGTTTTAGCTCGGTGTAATAATATACTTGCCCTGCTCCTGTGAGTCGAGCGCCAAATGCACCGCAAAGCATGGCCCTTTCGACGAGCGCATCCACACTAGGATGGCTGCACTCGTACAATTTATGGAGACTGGTGTGACTCTCCGACATCAGGTTGCCTAGTTCTTGAAGCGTCTTGTCTCCTATATCTTCTCTATACTGAGGGTTTTTCTTGTTTATACGGCAGAACGCGCGTACTCTACCGGCCTCTGTGGTGTAAAAACAGTGATGCCGTTAATCGAGGCGAGTTTACTGGCCATCACGCTTTTCAACATGGTAAATGATTCAATGTAACATTTAACAGGTATTTGCAGAGTGTTTAATGTGACGCTAATTGATTCGACGTTAATTAATACATGCGTAGAATTTGTTGTTGGAAAAGGGACAGCTATAAGTAAATAATAGAAAAATGAATATAAATTTTAAATATTTCATGACCAGATTATTTTTTTGTATGATTAAGTTTCTGCGGTATTTAAGTTTAGGGATTCATATCGGTGTTCAAATCGTGTAGAAATCGCAATTGCGACATATGTCCGGCAAGATCATTCATAGAACAATGTATATGATTGATTACACAGCTCCACAAAAAAAATCGACATTTTTTTGCGGGGACCTGACCCGCCTTACTATATGTAATCGAGCATGCTGAAACCGAATCCGGAGTCCAAATAACCCCATCACGTCAGGTTTTTTTTCTCAAAAAATAGGCTAAAAATTATAAAATTCAATAAAAACACAAACAAAACCCCATTATCATAGATCCCATCAACCCTACAAGTTGTAGGCCGCGTTAATGGCCGCGTTCAGCAGACAAACCTGTTGACATTATGATGTACAGATGCCTCGTTAGGCATTTTTACATTTTTTCCAATTATCACTACTTTCTTTATATTCCCACTCTTCATTAGTACCTATACTTTACTCCTGTAAAAGGATTTTGCGATCTATGAAGCCATTTCAAAATAGGAGCGTTGACAAGATATGTCGTACAAATGCCTCGTTAGGCATTTTTACATTTTTTCCAATTATCACTACTTTCTTTATATTCCCACTCTTCATAAGTACCTATACTTTACTCCTGTAAAAGAATTTTGCGATCTATACAGCCGTTTCAAAATAGGAGCGTTGACAAGATATATGTCGTACAGATGCCTCGTTAGGCATTTTTACATTTTTTCAATTATCGCTAATTATTGTACATTCCCACCCTTCATTAGTACCTATACTTTACTCCTGTAAAAGGATTTTGCGATCTATGAAGCCGTTTCAAAGAACGAGCGTTGACAAGATATGTCGTACAGATGCCTCGTTAGGCATTGGGCGCGTTCAGCAGAGACCGAGCAGCTGAGTAGCAGTCGAACGTGATTGGCTCTTACTTTTAGAAGCAACCAATCAACGCAGAGTGTTGATCAGACGAACTCACGACATATTTGTCAAAACTCGTTCTTTGAAATGGCTTCATAGATCGCAAAATCCTTTTACAGGAGTAAAGTATAGGTACTTATGAAGAGTGGGAATATAAAGAAAGTAGTGATAATTGGAAAAAATGTAAAAATGCCTAACGAGGCATTTGTACGACATATCTTGTCAACGCTCCTATTTTGAAATGGCTTCATAGATCGCAAAATCCTTTTACAGGAGTAAAGTATAGGTACTAATGAAGAGTGGGAATATAAAGAAAGTAGGGATAATTGGGAAAAAAATGTAAAAATGGCCGCGTTCAGCAGACACACCTGTTGACATGATGTACAGATGCCTCGTTAGGCATTTTTACATTTTTTTCAATTATCACTACTTTCTTTATATTCCCACTCTTCATTAGTACCTATACTTTACTCCTGTAAAAGGATTTTGCGATCTATAAAGCCGTTTCAAAGAACGAGCTTCGACAGATATGTCGTACAGATGCCTCGTTAGACAAGGACAGATATCTCTCGTATTATTCTTTTCTCTCCTATGTATGTAATTTGCATGCACCTATTTATTCCCCCCCCCCTCTCTCTTTCTTTCTCTCTCCCCCTCTCTCCATCCTTGTCCCCCTCTCTCTCTTAGTACACTGGGTAGCGTACATGGTAAAATCAGGATTTTTTGGAAGTGTAGTGTTAGGATTCTAGGGTATATTTGAAGAAAGAAAAACGGTAATGTTATTTAGGACAAGAAACTCTATTTATTATTTTGTTGATAAAATGTTGGGAAATATAAACGAAAATACATATATAAATGAATATTATTTTTTTTATTGTTACTGTCGAATTAAATAATATTACATAAAACCAATAATGCAATTGAACATAGATATACATACACATGCACACGCATATGCAATCGCACATATATACGCATACGCACATACATATAATTTTTATTATTTTTTCTGTAGGCCCCAGGCCCCGTCCACGATGACGATATCACGGACATGGGACGTCTCCAGGATCATGCTCCGATTACTTTGTACTAACAATAAGAATAATTCTGCATAAATTTTTATTTTGTGCCTTTATATCATATATATTTTTCAAGCAGAGTGCATTTGCAGAATTTATGCGATGGAAGATGTATATATATATATATATACACACACACACACACACACACACACACACACGTACACACATATGTGTTTATATATGTATATATATCTTCCATCGCGTAAATTCTGCAAATGAACTTTGCTTGAAAAATACATATGATAAAAGGCACAAAAGAAATTTATGCAGAATTATTCTTAGTACAAAGTAATCGGAGCACGATCCTGGAGACATCCCTTGTACGCGATATCGTCATCGTGGACGAGGCTCCGAGCTCAGAGAAAAAATAATCGTACGAACGATAGACCCCCGATATTGTCGTACAAAATGTATGTCTACCTATCCCTAGCTTCTTCTCCTCTCTATATTATAATGAAAGAAACGTATCCGACTGAAAAAGGCCCGTTTAGCGAGATAGGAAGTCGATGCCAGTCTCACGCGAAAAGTGAACGTTGAATTTATAACACAATGGCTGCGTTCGGGAAGCGCGCTATTAGCGCTATTGCATCATTCTATCTTTATCGCTCATCAGGTGTAAAACAAGGATAAAATAAGCAAATAGCACTAATAGCGTCTTCCCGAACGCACCCAATAAATTAGTATTTAGCATCTCGAATTTCTATCAAGAAACGAGACAGGTCATTTTTTGTTTTCTAAGAGAATTCAATCACTAACCGAATTTCACTAATACCTAAACGTCAGAAACGCACGTGGTCCGAGTTAGCACAGTCCGACAGATTTCTTTCTATAGACGGCATAGTTGCCAAAATATATTTCATGAAAAGAAAATTAATCTGCAAAAATTAAATAATATTACGAGCACAAAAAAATATACACGAAGAATTTATTTTAAGAATCAAAAACATTAAAAAAACGCGACAAAGTTTTTTTCCCTCCGGATGAAATTCCAACGTGCGCTTCTAAGGTCAACGCGCATCCTTTGCTAAACGAATGAATTCATACACGTTTTGCTGCCAGGTTTTTATTGACGTAATACAGACGGGTGTACATCTGTGCCTCAATAAAGCGCCAGTTTAATCATAAATCAATTATGCGAAAGATCTTATATCTTATATTCATCAATAAAGTTATAAAATCCGCAAACAATGCGAAAATTTGCGCATAGTCCCTCGTGATCGAATATAAATGCATCAATAACGCAACAAAATATTTGCTCCACGAAATAAGCACGCACAAATCGCATCTGACAAAACTAATATCAATTATATGTAAAATCAAAAGCTATATAAATTAGTTTTTTTGTTTTTAAAAGAGAAATTGAGACACGTAGCGATAAAATTGAATGAATTCCCAACACGATAAAGATAAGTTTAATAATTTTTTTCTACGGTTTTCATTTCCTTTTTAAGAGATAAAGATGTTAAAAAAAATCAATGTAAAGTAACATGTAACATAAGTTTCTCTTGGTGTAAACTTTCAAAAGGAAGAAAGCAAGTTTGAAAGAATAATATGATGAATCAACATTCTCTGAATACATATTAGAAACCATTCAATTTTTTCCCTACGCGTTGTGGAAAATATGACGGCTCCGTATAAATCGTTAATTACCGCGAGACATATGCTAACGAACCGTCGTAAGCAAAGTCCTCGAAACGTTCGCTACAAGAGAAAACGAAAACAATTTTGGGACAAGAACGGAAGCGTTCGTTTGATCGCCATCGTCGTCATCGTCTTCGTTTCCAAGCCGAAAAGATGTACGTACTCCACTAAGATAAATCATAATTATTCTTGATATCAGCATTCGCGGCATCCTAAAGTCCCGATGGATAAAAACTAGATACTTGTAGCATCCGAGTTTGACTTAGTCGGGCAACGTGAACACAATCAGTTTCACGTTTGCCCGTCTCTGTGAAAAAAAAACGCGACGATCATCTTTTTCCTTTCTTTTCAAATACTATGTATACTTTTAAACTATAAATGTATAAAAACGATTACTCGCCGCGATGGAAAGAAAGTAACACAATACAATTTCTTTATGATTCTCGAAATCAGAACTGTTTTTAAATCTGTTTGGATTTCTAAGCACAAGGAAAGACATCTCTTTTGCTTATACATATATTATTTGACAAATCAATAATACCCTTCATAGAGTGCAGTAACGGTTGTCGCATACTGACAATGGAAACGAAGACGAGGGCGAAAACGGATAACGGATAAAAGATTGAAGCGTACTCGGAAGGGAAATGAAAGCACCGCGAGCTTTTTCTTCTCGACGGTCCTTCGACTTTATTCGCGAGGCAACGATACTTTACGCAAATATCCACTTTCTGTATACAATCATAATTAGCTAATCATCCGTCGACGAAACGTATCGCTCGAAAAAACTTTGCTTGAAAAATACATATGATATAAAGAAACAAAACGCAGAATTATTCTTAGTAATCGGAGCAACCCTGGAGACGTCCCGTGTCCGCGATCGTTATCGTGGACGGGGCCTGGGGCCCACAGAAAAAAATAATAAAAATAATATGTATGTGCGTATGCGTGTGCGTGTGTAAGTATATCTATGTTCAATTGCATTACTGGTTTTATGTAATATTATTTACTTTTGACAGTAACAATAGAAAAAATAATATTCATTTATATATGTATTTTCGTTTATATTTCCCAACATTTTATCAACGAAATAATATAAATAGAGTTTCTTGTCCTAAATAACATTACCGTTTTTCTTTCTTCAAATATACCCTAGAATCCTAACACCACACTTCCAAAAAATCCTGATTTTACCATACTAAGTGTACGCTACCCAGTGTACTAAGAGAGAGAGGGACAGGGATGGAGAGAGGGAGAGAGGAAGGGAGAGAGAGAGAGAGAGAGGGAGGGAGGGGAGGGAGGGAGGGAGGAGGGAGGAGGGGGGCAGAGAGGGAGGTGCGGGGAGGGAGGGAGGGAGGGATGAGAGAGTGAGAGAGAGAGAGGAGAGAGAAGAGGAGGGAGAGAGAGGAGGGAGAGAGAGAGGAGGAGAGGGAGAGAGGTGAGGAGAGAGAGATGCGAGAGGAGAAGAGAGAAGAGATTCGAGAGCGAGAGAGAGAGAGAGAGGGGGGGGGGAATAAATGGGTGCATGCAAATTACATACATAGGAGAGAAAGGAATAATACGAGAGATATGTGTCCTTGTCTAACGAGGCATCTGATGTACGACATGTATCTGTCAAAGATCGTTCTTTGAAACAGCTTTATAGATCGCAAAATCCTTTTACAGGAGTAAAGTATAGGTACTAATGAAGAGTTGTTCTTTCCATGTGCTCCCTAAGTTACATAACAGTTACAAACTGGTTTACTGGGATTATGTTTATAATAACACTAGTTTACAGCCAAAATGTACATTCAATGCCACTATTTTTTTCCTATGTATTTTGGCCCACTAAACTCGAAAATCACATAGAAAAATTTTTGTATGGATAGGTTTTCGAGATATAAATTTTTGAATTTTTTTTCGGAGATGCTTCACATTTTAGGCCATATCTCGACTTAGAAACGTACAATTGGGTCGCACAAGCTCTCATTGTAAAGGTAATCGAATCTCGAACAATCGCGTCTTACATTGTTTTCCAATCGGTTCAGTAGTTTCAGTGTTATGGGCCAAAATATATGAGAAACGTCGATTTTTTGGGCCAAAATAAGAGTAGAAAATTCACTCTATCGCCATGCAAAAATAGAAAACGTCAAATTATGTCCAGTTTCTTATTGTTTACGTGTAGGTCGTACTTTTACGAAGAAAACAAGCTGTTGATGAAGAAAATCTATGGATAAATACCGGAGTTATGAGCAATTGAGTGAAGGTACAAAAAATCAAATTTTACTCTGTTTTTGTATTTTTCCTTTATTTATATAGAAAACGTTGTGAAACTATCTAAATGTGAACTAAAATGTGACTAAAATATGAAGCTATCTCCGAAAAAAACGAAAAAAAATCCAAAAATTTATATCTTGAAATACATAAAAAAAAAATAGAGGCATTGAATGTACATAAAAAATTTTTTATTTTGTACACTAGTGTTATTTCTAATCGACGATGTAATATTGAAACGTTTTTTATATAAATAAGGGAAAAATACAAAAACAGAGTAAAATTTGATTTTTTGTACCTTCACTCAATTGCTCATAACTCCGGTATTTATCCATAGATTTTCTTCATCAACAGCTTGTTTTCTTCGTAAAAGTACGACCTACACGTAAACAATAAGAAACTGGACATAATTTGACGTTTTCTATTTTTGCATGGCGATAGAGTGAATTTTCTACTCTTATTTTGGCCCAAAAAATCGACGTTTCTCATATATTTTGGCCCATAACACTGAAACTACTGAACCGATTGGAAAACAATGTGAGACGCGATTGTTCGAGATTCGATTACCTTTACAATAAGAGCTTGTGCGACCCAATCGTACGTTTCTAAGTCGAGATATGGCCTAAAATGTAAAGCTATCTCCAAAAAAAAATTCAAAAATTCATATCTCGAAAACCTATCCATACAAAAATTTTCTATGTGATTTTCGAGTTTAGCGGGCCAAAATACATAGAAAAAAAATAGTGGCATTGAATGTACAGAAAAATTTTTTTATTTTGTAAACTAGTGTAATTAAGATTTTTATTCAGTTTGTTATCTATACTGTTCATCAGCTGCCGTTACCCTCTACTCTGAGGCTAAGACTGAGGTATATTTTTCTATATAAAGACAGAATAAAATTAGTTATATAAATCAATACTATAAATTTAATATTTATTGCATTTGTTATAGAAATTATTATTTTACTCCATCAAGAATGGATAGATCCTTTGAAAGAGTTTTACATCATTCATTTACATTACAAGAAAAAAATTATTAGAGGTGCAAGAGATGCAGTAAATTGCCAAGTCTAATAAGTACCCGCGTCAATACATACTATGTATACTAATTCACGTTCTCAATTATGCTACGTACTGTTATTATTTGTCATCAGACAATTATAAACATACACATAATAATTAGATACATATTATATATATATACGCACATGTGTGCATAAGAATATATGTAATTTATAAAAAGCGGGTGCTTATTAGCTTTGATACGTTACTGCCTTCTGCTACGGACGGCCAGAAAGCATTTTCAGGTTCAGGGTAGCGATCATGTAACTTTTTCCCTAGAGCGGAAACGTGAAAAGTGAAAAGTTTCATGTAACTATCTCTTTCTATTGGTGTTGAATAGAAAGAGATAAACTTTTCACTTTTCACGTTCCGTCCTAGGGGAAAAGATACATGATCGATCCCCAGGCCGTGTTGCTAAGAATCCATAGACGCGGCAACGCCGCGCGGCGTTGCCGCGTCTATAGCATATGTCTCTCTACCACCGTGCGTCCGTGTGAGCAATTCAGTGGTGTGTGTACGTGTACGGAGTTTCGCGTTGTCACCACCAGTGGCACCACCTTACGGGTGGCGTTTCCGCGTCGGAGTTCGGCCTTTGCCGAAGTTGACATTACCGACGTCGAGGAAGTTCGGCCTTCACTATAGGATCCCCTTAACAAAGATTATAATTTTAAAATATATTATAATTATGTAGAAATGAAAGTAAAAGAAACAAAATATATATCTGCAAATTATTATTTTCTTACTTACCGACATCGTGATATTTTAAGTATTAATTAAAAATAAACGGATCATGAGTGACGATTTTTTTTCAAAATTTTTTTTACAATCTAAAATACACAAAATTTGAAAATTACAAAGAAATCGGAAGAGAGGGGAGAAGGCCTTTATTCAGTATTTACATATATTTTTTATACTATTCTCTATTGTGTAACACGAGAAATCTAACTTTCTAGCGGTTCAAAAAACATTGGTAAGCAGACCGAAAACTTTGATAGTCTTAAAGATGAAGTTGCCAAGTTGGAGGAGCAAGTGAGAATGCTGCAACTTGAAAATAATGATCTGAGAAAATACGTGGAAAGCTCTAAGAAACCTGACCATGTTGTACATGATCAGAAGTCCCTTCTCCGCACTCCACAGGCAACAGCTATATTTAAAAGTCCAGTTGGAATTGTTGGAAAGTCTGGTTGTGGCTGTAAAGGGAGTTGCTCCTCACGGATTTGTGGTTGCGTGAAGAACAGCAACAAATGTGATCTGTCATGTAAATGTGACAATGAAATATGTCAAAATCAAGAATATTCTAATTTAAATGTATGATGTTTTTATGTATAGTAACCTGAAAAGAAATTTATTGATATTTTACAGAAATCAGAATATGATCAACAGAAGAATAAAATGTGCAATTAGGCTGGGTTCGTCTTGACGCTTTCAGCGCTGTAAGCATCATTCTATCTTCGTTGCACATCGAATATCAAACAAAGATAGAACGATGCTTTCAGTGCTAAAAGCGCCAAAACAAACGCAGCAATAGTCACATCTGTAAATAGTTCCTTTCTTTAAATTTTTAAAATATTTGCTTATAATTTTAAACATGAACAAATTTTATTATGGAATAACTATTATGGAATAATAAGAGTTTTTTTTTATAATAATAAGAACTAATTACTTCACAGGTAACAGCTATTAAAAGACCAGTTGAAAAGTCTGGTTGTGGCTGTAAAGGGAATTGCTCCTCACGGATGTGTGGTTGCGTGAAGAAGGATAACAGATGTGGTCCATCATGTAAATGTGACGAAGAAATATGCGAAAATTAGGTAATATTATCATTTGGATGTATGATGTTTTTATGTATATATAGTAACTTGAAAAGAAATTTGATATATATTGTAGATATGTCTGCATTTACAAAGCGGCTTGTAATCCGGTTTATATATAGTAACTACCGTATATTATCCGACCTAAAATTTTTCTTTTCTGATTATAATTATTTATAAATATGAACCTATTTTGCTGATAAACATTTGAAACAATGTTTGATATATATTGGGAGCTTTCCACTATTTTGTGGTAATGTCAACGATTTTGGGTTCTTTTTCGTGTTATGTTCACGATTTTTTTGTTTTATTTCCAAAGAAAGCACCAGCTATTGTAGACCGGGACTTAGGCCGGTAATCATAATCAGATCTTATTTCAAGACCGTCGTAAGTAATGTCTTCAGATGCTAATACGGCTTTGTGATTGGTTAATGACATCTTAAGATTGTACTTAAGACGGTCTTAAATATAAGAACTGACTGTGAATACTGGCTTATAAGTGTTTTTTACTTATTTTTCTACCCGGTCGGGCACATTCCACTGTTGAGCCAACAGTGGAATGTGTAAATAGTTAATAGTTCCTTTCTTTAAATTTTTAAAATATTTGCTTATAATTCAAAACTTATCAACAAATTTTATTATGGAATAACTATTATGGAATAATAAGAATTTTTTAATATTAAGAACTGATTAGGAGATGTTGAGATACAGGGAAATGTATAAATAGTATACTTTTAAAAATAATTCAAAAATTATTTTACATATATACTGCAATGCATTTCAGATACCAAAGAAGAAAAAGTCGATTGGGAAAAGTACTCTAGGAAAGAGCACACTGCGCAATTAATTCCTTGCAAAAAATGCAAAAGAACTTTTTTACCCAATCGGATCCAATGTACAACGAAGTTTGCTGTAAAGAGATTTAAATATTGACAAAACAAAAATTGTTTAGACTTTTTTGAACTTTTACCATGTTACTTTATGTTTTTGCGTTTATCTTTTATCATCGACGTATAGCACTTAAAATAGCAACTATGATTGGTCCGTCGTTTTTATTTAATTCGCGCCAGTTTTTGGAAATTTCTATTTTGTCAAACATAGTAAACTAGTATTTCAAAAAATTTTTAAAATATAATTTTTCAAAATAATTTACATATACATGTAAAAAAGAATCCACAGAAAAAGGAACAAATTATTTTCATATAAATATGGTCAATTCCATATGAATAATAAATAATTTCCATATGTATCATAATTTTATTACAATAAAGTACATTATCATTTCCTACCCATTGGGCTTAACGTTACAAATTTGTCGTTTTGTTGATGAATTATTGCAGTAAACTGTCGTGCATCCAACCATTGTTATTTGTTCGTCAGAAACAAATTCTATAAAACTTGATAATTTTCGACACGTTATAAGTTACAGCGTCACTGTAGAATGAGATAGTACATATTTCTCTCTCATAGGATTTTGAAGAAAAATAGGCTCTTGTTATGACTTAACTTACGATTTAACTTACAAGTATCTTTCTAATTCTTAAAACTAGAAAAAATCCACATTAGTAGAAATAGATATGAAAGTATAAAACTTATGCAGACGGTGTAAAAATATATAATTTATTTTTACTATGTTCAATAAAAAATAATTCTTAATCTATATTGAATATTCATACCTTCGTGATTTACAAATCTTTACAAATTAAATTGCATTGAGCTCTTTTTATCTTAGGCCTTCTGCATAAATACATAATAAAATTTTTTAAATATAAAAATCTAAGAAATTAAATGTTTATTAAATTATGACATCTTAAAAAAGTGGTTTTTGTAATGTCTCAGTTCATTAATGCTTTCTTTTATATCATCCAGAGCCCTATGGTTTAGTTTCTTTTTCGGCGCTGAATTATATACATTTGGATTCCACCTTCTAAAAATTATGAAGATTTACTCACACATTATCATATTGTTTTATCAAAATTACCTTAGATATTAATTGCAGGATAGTCTTATTATTATTAATTGTTTACATTGCATCAGCATCTCTATTTGTTCATATAAAAATGTAAAAAATCAGTTATTACCTAGCAATTTCCTTGATTGTACTAACATCGATAATCCTGTAGTGCAAGTAATTGTTAACTAATGGCATATATTTGTGTAGAAATAAACGATCCATATACACTGAATTTCCAGCTAATGGACATGAACCTTGGGGAATGTGTTTTTTTAAAAGGTCGAGTACTGTCTTCTCAGCTTCTTCCAATGATACTGTACTTGAGCGAGAGTTCTCAATTAATCCTGTCTGAAATATATATTAGTAATGAAGTTACAAAACTCAAAATATACCAATTTGTAAAGGCTAAAAAGTTCAAGAATATCTGTATCATCCATGTAAATTAAAAGCTTTACCTTTGTGTGATTTTCCTTACACCATTCATTCATATTTTCTAATATTGTGTCTGGTTGATGTATCACAATATTCAATTCCTCACTAACAATGTTTAATTTTTTATCTGTTACAATACAGGCAATTTCTAGTATATGGTGTTTATCTACCTCAAGTCCAGTCATCTATAAAAATATAATATGCAATTAATTTATGTTTCTCAATTAATTTTTGATTACTCCTCATTATAATCATTAGGTGTAGTATCATTTGTAAGATTTCAATACCTCTAAGTCCATCCAAACAATATAATTATTATTTTTGGATGTCATCTTGTCTGTTAATAATATATCATCTAACAATCTGCAAATATAATTTAAACATAAATAAAAGTGAAATAAAAAACAATAATGTTAGTTATTATAAGAAATATTTAAAAAGATTAATATTCGTCATTGCGTTCAATTTCGTGCGATAAAATCGAACACTAAACTTATTTTTATATCACGCATGTCAAAGATTTTACACGCTTCTCGGACATGTGTGTCATGTTGATTTATATAGTAAATTACAACAATGCAAATAGTTGATAAAATAAGAAATCAATAAGCAACAAAAATAGGAATTTTCTAACGATTTAACTTTCGAGATAACCTCCAATTATACGTGATAAACTTTAAACACGTGTCCTTCAGGAAACATTTATAAAATATTATGGTGACTAAAATATAAATCTTATGAAATATGATAGTACAAAATAGACGTTAATGACGATTCTTTGTTCTTGGTGAAAATAATTATACCTTCCTAATGACAATAAAACATTGAAGATGACACTACGAGATTGCTACCTGTGTAAACGCCACGTGACATGCGCCCTTTACTGGCCTACAGGGCTGCGTTCCACTTAGGCTGCGTTCGGAAACGCCACCCTGAGGGTAGACCCGGGTGAGTAGTGGTGGGGGCAGGGTACACCCCGGGTGTAAGTAGTTTCCGAACGGCAATAACTGGCAATAAGTAATAAGACATGGCGGACGAAAGGCAATCCCGAAAAAGTGTGATTGTATCCTGCGCCGTGACTGCTGGATATAAAATAATCAGGACAGCTTTAAATAATTTATATCCAGATAGTAATGATGACGAGGAAGATGGAATAATTGAGGAGGCAAATCTTGTTGAAGCCCAGCTAAGACTTGGTAATCGAAATCGCTGTGAGGTTAGGAAACAACTATATATAAATGAAATTATACCAAGATTTAGTGATAAAGT
Organism: Temnothorax unifasciatus; assembly: GCA_030770225.1. NCBI lineage: Eukaryota > Metazoa > Arthropoda > Insecta > Hymenoptera > Formicidae > Temnothorax > Temnothorax unifasciatus. The sequence goes on along the minus strand of JASTWK010000112.1, from coordinate 426,232 downwards.
ATTCCGTCAACACTTTCGTATGACAAGAACAACCTACGAAAATCTCGAGCAACGGCTAACTCCGGCATTGACGCGAATAGGGATGGAAGGAAGGCCAATGATTCCAGTTAGAAATCAGCTCTTGTCAGTCATTTGGCTTCTAGCAACTCCGGATTCATTTCGGTGAGTGAAAGTTCTGTGAATATAAGCATTAGATTTTTCTATTAATGATGTGCGCAATAATTAGATTCGTGTTATAGGTCTGTTGCAGATCGTTTTAATATGGGAAAGTCTATTTTACACAATTCTTTCCGTAGAGTTGTGTATGCTTTAAATGATATAGCAAATAGTATTATTGTGTGGCCACAAAGGGACCAATTAGTTGCTGTGAAGAACAGATTCAGTGAAATTGGTGTCCTTCCAGATGTCATTGGAGCTATTGACGGTTCGCACATATCCATCCTTGCTCCACATGTAAAACTTTTATTTTTATGCTATTTTTATTATCTTTTTATTGTTATAATAACTCATCTTATTTTTATGTTCTTATCTATATCTAGCTTCACTCTGAATCATACAGAACCAGGAAATGTGAATATGCCCTTACTTTGCAAGCTGTTTGCAACGCAGACCTAGTGTTTACAGACTGCTTTGTAGGGTTCGCAGGTTCTGTAAATGATTCCAGGATATTTAGAAATTCAGATTTGTGGATGTCTGTACAAGAGGATCGTGCAAAGTTCTTTCCAGGAAATGAATATATCATAGGAGATAAGGCTTATCCAGTGCTATCTTGGTGCATCCCACCGTACATAAACAAAGGAAATTTGACAGAAGTTAGTTAACCTTATTGCTTATTCTTTTATTTTGTCTTTTATACCTGTATCGATTAAACTGTAATTTTCTGATGCTTTTTGTATGCAGGTTCATATCAACTTTAATAGGGAATTGTCAAGAATGAGGCAAGTAGTGGAGAGAGCATTTGCCCTATTAAAAGGAAGATTCCGAAGACTGAAATATTTGCATATGAGCGTGGCAGATCTGATTCCTTATGTAATATTAGCTTGTTGTGTGCTACACAACATATGTCTTGAAGGATGTAATGATAGAGTAGAAGATTTTATTGAAGAGGGAAGACAGCATGGTGAAAGAGATGGTGCTGAACAAAATCAAGGTCGAGGGCTAACTGACGACCTTGGAGTAGAAAATGTTTACAATGATGCTCAGGGTCCAGCGAAACGTAATTATTTAGCAGCATTAATAGCTTAAATTATAAGATGCAAGTGCAGTCTAATGCTACTTAAGGATTATATATTCTACTCTGTAATAAGAAAGCAAGAACGATTGAAGCGATTATAGTTGCGAGTATGTAATTATTATAAATAAAACCATTTTGTCAAAATACATTCTTTTATCATGTCATTTCGCATAATCAATATTTGAATGGAGGGAATATTTGGCCATAACCACTAAATCTATACTTATAGATACAAGTTTTACTCTTAAAAATCATGGATCACTCATTTAACAACAAAAAATAAGATACTTGTATGAAATTATATTAAAATAACGGAAGATATACTTATAATAATATAGCACAAAATCTTGACTTTTTCTAATTCCATTTCAGGAGAAAAAATAACATTTTCTAACTTATAGACTAGCATTACAGACTTAACAGAAATACAATATTAAATAAAATTTATACAAAACTGTGTCCTTTTTCTCTTTCAAATATCTATGAAAAGATAAATAAACAAGCATTGAAATAAACAAGCATTTTTAATCCTTTGGCAACTTTTGAGATATCAAATCTTGCACTTCTTCCAAGAAAATATAAAGATATTTATTAAAAATACCTTGTAGTGAAAATAACAAGTCTTATACAAAAATCCATATATATGGACTTAAACTAACTGTATATTCTACTATGTAATCTACTATAAAAGCTTTCCAGCAAGCGACACAAATCGACACAAGTATAGTTTTGTCTTTGTTATTTATTGTCAATAAAGAAAGATAAAAGGATGTTTGTATTGACTTGTGTCGCTTGCTGGAAAGCTCCCTATATATTCTACTATGTAATGACTTGTTAGAATATGACTTATCTAATAATCCTTATAACTTGTCTACGAGTTTTCCCATCATTTCTTTATATGCAGCAACTGCTCGATCAGATGCTGCCACCAGTTCTTTGTGACGCTGTTCTCTTGCCTGCTCCCTGTGTCTAGCATCTTCACGTAAAGCAGCAGACCACTCAGCCAGTTCCCTCTGAACTCTGGTTTTCTTTACTTTCTTTTTTTCATTATATTCATCTTTACCAGATTCATTTTCCTTCTCACTGTCTGGAGAACTAATGGTTGCTGATCGCTTTCTCAAATTGGAAGCCAGGATCACAGGTTGGACACAAGGTTTATCTCCTAACACTTCCTCAAATTCATTAAAGAATTTACAAGTCATTGGACTATTGCCTGATTGCTTGTTATGGTCCTTTACCTTAACGTACTTCTTGCGCAATTCTTTGAATTTGTTTTCACATTGCGTGCCAGTGTACACCCACTGACTATTCTCATTTTGAAGAACAATGGCAACTTTTTTCCATACTTCTGAAGCCTTACATTTTCCACTTTTAAAATCATTCTCATGCTCTTTCCAGGCATAAATTAATCTTTTTGTAGCATTATTATCTTTCCAAGATGCTGTAACATTGAACAAATAGGTATAGGCTATGCTACATTAGTCATAGCAATTATTCAATAATTATGATGGGAGCTTTCCAACAAGCGACACAAATCGACACAAACATCGTTCTATCTTTCTTTTTCAGCAATGAGTAACAAAGATAAAACGACACTTGTGTCGCTGAAAAGCTCCCGGGATATTATCAAAAGTACATTATCAAAGAAACATGAAGTGATGAAAATTCATACCATGTTGTGTCGACGATTGAGTACTTAAAGCACCACTGGATTCGAGATTAAGACTATCGGGTTTATCAATATCACAGTCTAAAATTATTTGTTGTAGCTGAAAGAACGCCAAAGACTCTTCCGAAACAGGTACTGATATTAACTTCTTACCTATAAAAAGAAAGATACTTTTTGTAAATATTTGTAATTTAAGAGATGTATGTCACTTAAAAGGTGCAAGTAAACAAAAAATTTATCACACACCTATTACGTCAAGTACTACTAAATTTCCCTGAGGATCGTATATTGGCTGGTTATCTGGACCAGTACATAACTGGTGTCTTTCTTTCAACAACTGTATGCACTCCATTGCCACAATCGTATCAGAGGAACCGCTGAGTGCTTCTACAGCTTCTACTTCCTTTTATAAAATTAAAATTAGTGGTGCAATCATCAAATAACATTAAAATAATAAATTTTTTAATTTAGAATTGTCGGTTATTACTTTACAAAACGAGTGTAAAATATATCATTCGCTTAAGTAACTGTTAAGATATACCTACATAAGATGAATTATTAATTAATATAAATAATAGAAAAACATAATCGTAATTAGCGTCAAGATATTATTAAACGTAGATAAAATCTGATAATAAATTAGCAGTAGGCAATGGAATATAATTAACATTACTTAAATCCAATTATTATAGTTACCTGTTCGACCAATTCGACCAGTTTGATCAGCAAATTGCAAATAGATAATGGAGCTACAAATTGGAGTATTTAAAGAGACAATTTAAATATTCGCGATATTCGCCAGCCTCACTTCGAAGAGAAAAGATATGTATAATACCCGGTGTATTATATACAAAGTACTGGACAGAGATGTACTGGAACTGATTTTCTATTGTTTTTTATAGCGAAAACGGAATAATTTCAATCGGAATCTATTCCAAATAGGACACGTATTATGGAACTTTCTGGAATGGATTACGATTGGAATTATTTAGTTATTTCCTAGATTTCTATTTTCTAGGGAAAACATAATAATTTCGATTGGAATATATTCCGAAAAGTCCCATAATACATGCCCCCAGTTCCATAGAAGAAGAAACTACATTGCTACACTTTTAAAAATTCCGCCAAATATAATAAGTTACCCGCATCCACCCTGAAATTTCAAGGTGGAAAATTTTCCTCCTCGGGTGCACCCGGGTAGAGTTTCCGAACGACTTCATCTCTATCACACGGGTACAACCCGAACGTTTCTGAACAGCGTGAGTCTCGGCGGGTGCACCCGGGTGAAGTTTCCGAACGCAGCCCTACATGGGGCTAACCAATCAGAATGATTCCGAGATTCCGTTTTCCGAAATTCCGTCCTGCATGTGACAGCACCCTAACGCGCGACCGCGAGCGCTGGCTAGAGCGGCGCGGTACGGCGATCGTTTTTTTGGTAAACACCGCGCGGCGCGGCGTACGAAAAACAAAGTCGAGCGCCCGCGTGCCAACGGTCTCGCCGGTCTCGCCTCTCGCCGCCGCGCGCTGGCAATACCTAGCGATACAGAATTAACGTACGTCGAATATATGTATTATCCGTTTCTTGTATTTCGATGAATGCGCTATTATCGCATATCTTCCGCGTTGTTTCGCGGATCCATATTAGCATATTGCGCGAGACGATAATCCCTCTCTCAATAATAATATTTCGATCTGAGGAAGAAACGATTCAAAATGAAGAATAATAATGCGAGCCTTCGCGCAGTCGGCTCTTTGCTCACTTGTTTCTTTATAATATAAAAATTTTTATATATAATATACAAATCTTTATATTCCGCGCCTCCCGCGAAAAAATGTTTATATATAATATAAAAATCTTTATATTATAAAGAATCAAGCGAGCAAAGAGTCGGCTGCGCGAAAGCTCGCATTACTATTCTTCATTTAGACTCGTTTCTTCTTCAGATCAAAATATTATTGAAAGAGGAATTATCGTCTCATATGCAATTTGCTAATACCGCGGCTAATATGGACCCATAAAACAATGTAAAAATATACGATAATAATATATACGATAAATACGTGTTTTTCTTTTGAATACAAAAGTTTTAGTTAAATTTAGTCTTTGTGAATTTATTACAGTTTTCTATAACAAGCGTCAAACATTTAGATGGTCTCATTATTATCTATGAAATCTGTATAAAATCTCTAAGAAATCGTACATACATATAGGCTGCGTTCGGGGAACGCGCTATTAGCGCTATTGCATCATTCTATCTTTATCGCTCATCAGGTGTAAAACAAGGGCTGCGTTCGGAAACGTCACACGACGGGTACACACGGGTATACTCCTTTCTCCTTCTAACTCGCTGAGATAGAAAGAGAAGGGAGTATACTCGTGTGCACTTGGTGACGTTTTCGAACGCAGCCAAGGATAGAATAAGCAAATAGCGCTAATGGCCTAGTTTACACCGATCTCTTGATACGCGTATCAAATAGTACATTTGAGCTGATCAGCCAATAATCAAACTAATTTACCAGTTATTTACTATTTGATACGCGTATCAAGAGATCGATGTAAACTAGGCCAATAGCGCGCTCCCCGAATCCAGCCATAGATTCGTGGAAATCGCTATATTTCTTTCCTATTTGCCGTTGTGTTCGTTGCCGGGGAGCTTTTCTCGGAATTCAAACGTTCGAGGATCACCCCATTATTTGGACCAATCGTGTGTTTTCGTTATCGCGCGCGTAGTAATTTCGGCAAGTACGCTGCGCCCCGCGCCCGGCCGCGCGAAGGAATGTAAGGGTGGGGGACAGTTCCCATCAGGACACCGCGCGATACGGCCGCGACGTCGCGACGCGGCGTGGATCCTTCGATCAGCTTCGATCGTAATCGTATTCGGTCGCGAGCGAGCGTGATGTGTTTAATGTGGTGTAACGCGGTCGCGAATACGTTCGACGATTTCGCAATCAGAATAGCCGACATGGCCGCTTATCGCGAAAAATGCGGGTTAATCGTCGTCCAGCATGGTGTACGCGACCGACGCTTGCGGAGCCTGGAATATCGACCCGCGATCGAGGCCGGCGCGCGGCGCCGGCTTTCGAGACAGTTTTACATCGAAGGCATCCGAGCATATCGTGCCTCGCCTCTCCTGTAAGTACGCAACGCTTCACATTTGTTTGACGCGAGTAATTGCGCTCGCGAATGCGATCGCCATGTCGATGTCGTCCCGTCGAGAAGCTCGCGCGGTTTTCGTCGCGTGCGCGATATACATCCGCCATGTTTCCCATCGGCGCAGTTTTCCTGGAAGACGCTCGTCGCGGTCGTTTTTTTCAGGTGACAAGACAAATATACGTGAGCGTTACTTCTGTATTATAGTAACTTACGATAATTCCTCCGCGTAAACGGGGATATGTAGTAACTTACGATAAATTCCTCCGCGTAAACGGGAATTTGTAGTAGTAACTTACGATAATTCGATTCCCCATAAATGAGTTGCACTGTCGCGGTCGCTGTCTCGCCGCATGCTAATGATAACATCAAAGCGTACGAAGCAATAAACAATAGCCGAAGGCCCGTACTCTCAGCTCACTTTTATCATAAATGCGCGCATTTAACATATAGTTTACGTTACATGTACTGTAGAATCTTGGAAATAAATGCGCGCATTTATCAATAAAAGTGAACTGAGAATACGGGTCGAAGTCTACTACGGCTTGCAGACTATATACCGTTGTAAAAATTGGATGCAGGGATATAAATTTAGTTCACCTCCATGCTATTATTATTCCCCTTTACATTGAAATATCTCTGAAATTGATTCGACGCACATAGAGCGTAACTAATGTTTCTTGCTGTTTCTGCGCTACACACGTTACTTTTCTTTTGCATCTACCGGAAATCCGACTGATTAACGAGTTGATTAACGATAAATCGGGAAAAATATGCGAAGAATAATGTTTTACTTATTGGTGTTTGCTAACATCAAGAAGATCACCATTAGAAGTTAATATAATTATGTCTTGCTCAATTTAGAAATTAATTGGATCTGAAAATTAAATAATTTCCTTTAATTAAATAATTAATAAGATATTTTCTTTTTTCTATTATATGCAAAATGAAGATAAACCTCGAATAATATACGAATCGCCGGTTCAGATTACGGAAAACTGTGATAACTCGAATGTTTAATACATGTGCTTCGCGGAATTTAATACGGATACCGAGGTATATACATATATATATATATATATATATATATATATATATATATATATATATATATATATATATATATAAAATGTAGTCTATAATATTGACTTTCGCTTACGTTCTTTCGGACGATCGGTCTCGATTTTCTCAATCGTCAACTTGATTCGCGTCTCGCGCTATCGTCGTCGTCGTGTCGCGCGGCTTCAGAATGAATAAGTTACCGTTAAGTTTTCTTATAAATCTTATACGTACTTCATTAGAAGAATGATTACTTTCACGTTGCTGTAAAACAAAACAAGATAATTAGAAAATGGTTTACAAATTCTTTCCTGAACTACAAACTTAAATGCCGTGCATGTAGAATTTAAACATTTCGCTTCTGCATTAAAATATAAATTATTAGGTGATATATTAGATGAGCACTTATGCCAGTAAAAACGCAGTACACAATAAGGGTAATGTTTTTCAAAATATTTATTAAAATTATCAGTCTACAGATTCTTTAAACGGTTTTTATCATATACCCAAAAATTTCGAGGAAGTATAAAATGTGATCCTTCAATAGCCATTTGTTTCTATTGAATGTAAATTGAATATAATTATTTTGTGATTTACATTCCTGCTCGATAGATTGAGGATCTTTTTGTTCAGTGGTTATAATACTACTTACGCAATTTTCTCTATTTATTTTGGAACAAATGGTTAAATCTGTGAAATCACTATTGCAATCTTTGTAGTCTCTGTCAGATAAATTATTTTCCTTGTCAACCATATTATCTATTTGTTTTTAATTTTGCTTCCTCATAGAGGAAGCTTTGTTTTTGTTATAAAAAAAAATAAAAATTGTTTTTCTGAATGTGTTCAGAATGTTCTAAAACGTCGAAAAATTGCAATTTTAAAAAATGTCTGTATGTATGTATGTATGTGTGTATGTGTGTATGTGTGTGTGTGTGTATGTGCCAAATTTACCGAAATTTCTATAACTCCAGAACTAATCAAGCAAATCTTAACGAATTATATATGAAATAGGGGTAGAATTTTCCGGGGAGTGCTATAGAGTGTATAGTTTTTCGTTATCTATTTTCTGGAAACCGATTTTTTTAATTCTTTTGCCCATAAGAATTAGAAAAATTAAAAAAATCGGTTTCCAGAAAATTGGTAACGAAAAAATACACACTCTATAGCACTCTATAGCCCCGGAAAATTCTACCCCTATTTCATATACTTGTGTTAAAAATTCGGTCCAATAGTTTTTAAGTTATTAATGTTCAAACATACATCATCCGTAAAACTATTGGACCGAATTTGTATTAAAATCATATAAAATTGATTGATTAGACCCAGCTTTATATTTAATGTATATAATTATTAGCATTTATTTGTTTTAGCTTCCTCTATGAGGAAGCAATGTGCAAGTTTCTACTTGCACAATTAAAACAATGTGCAAATTTTTTAAATTATTTTTACTTGTATTTTAATAACTTTTAATTTAATCGAGCTTTTATTGGAAGTATTTAACTTTATTTTAAATCTTATATGTTACAGAATCAACGTAGCTACGTAGCTGATAATTCCGCGGCTGCGCATCGGTCGGTGAGTGACAAAACTTGTTTCAATAAAGCGCCAATTTTAATTTAAGTTTTTTTTAGCTTATTCATCCATCTTGTATGACATTATGTTGTGAATATGTAACAACATAATAAATATGGTGTGAGATCCCACAAATGCTTTTTCGCGGAAAAGTTGATTTTTTTGAATGCTCTTAGGTCTCACCAATTTTTATATCAAAGACTTCTTTTTGTTATATAAATTAAATTTTTAATAGTACAAAAAATGATAAAGTGAAGAAACATGTGTATATGTTCACAATATTATAATGCCAACATGTTAAAATTTTTTAAGACATCGTGCAACAAAATTATATTGATAGTAAAATATATGATTGATAATAATTTACTGTGAGGGAAATTTATTATTCTTTGTGGATCTCACTTTATTTATTCTGAATTTGTCATCTGATATGTTTTTGAAAAAAATTCGTGTAATAACGATATACCTATGCGGGCGTTATGTACGAACTCGTATTTGAGTAATCATGTCAAAGACAGGTTATATATTTTTTTCGGTTTGCGTGTCGCAATTTTTATTGAGTTCTATACGTTTGTAGTTTTATTTGCACGTTTATATCGAAAATACATCTGATATTTGAGAGAAATAGTCGAGTTTATTTTTGCTTGAAACTTTTGGTACATATGTAAAGTTTCCTCTCAAGTTTAGATATGATTCGAACATATCGTAAGCAAACATGAAATAATTGTTTGACTAATTTGATTTAATTTTGTACAATTAAATTAATTTTTTTGAATTAATATTTCATTTAATTTCTTAGTCATATTTCGTGGTATAATCTACGCGCGTGTATAACAATCGGGTATATTGATAATTAGCCGGCAATTAAAATTTTTTTCTTTCTAACAATCTATTGGCCTGAATACAGTCAGAATATAAACAGCCAAGATCGACGAAAGGTAGGTCCAATTTGATCTGAAAAATTAACGGTATTACGTAAGGTAGGTCAATAATGTTGACCAAGCTTGATAAAAAGTGTATAAATAAGATAATACATGGGTATAAAATATTTTTTCATGTGCATACGATCGCACATGAAAAAATATTTTATACCCATGTATTATCTTATTTATATACTTTTTATCAAGCTTGGTCAACATTAATTACAAACTGTTTGTCAATGTTTTGTGAATTGTGTTCTTTATTCTCATCTAAGAGATCTTTCAAATAAATTTCATTATTATTCACATCTTCGTCAATATATTTCATATTAGTGTGATCGCATAGATCTTTCTCGAGAAGCGGTTTGATTGTTGTATCATTAAACGAGTCATTATTAACTATTTTGTTTTGATTTTTTATTTTTATTTTATCTTAACTGATTTTTTTTATCCTTAGCGTTACCTATTTCTTATAATATGAATACGCAGCGTGGCATCTTTGTTGATATTTGCGCATAGTTCTTAAATCATGTGTCTCAGATAAAATAATACAACATATTTCAAATCAAATCTTCTTTCAAATCTTTTTTCGCCATGTTTCAGTGTTCAAGAAAAGTATAAAATCGTCAATATTTTCCCTATATTTTGAATAAATTTGCAATATAGCATCGCAAATTTCGTTTGATGTAATAATTTTACGCTCAAACATACTTTTTAATTCTACAGTGTTCAGTTTCTCCGTTAAATCGAATATTCTCGATGCGTGTTTCGCGCTAGCCGCGGCAAGTTCCGGATCCTTCGCGACAGAAAAATTCCTGTAGCAACCGCGAGCCGCCGTTTCCTAATTTCGTGGCGATTGGTTCCGCGGTGTCGCGCAGTCACGCGATATCGATTATCATATCTTGTCTCGTCCCGTTTACACGTGCTATTCCGTCTTGGTCGATCGTAATCGTTAATTACGGTATCTTCCGATTCGCACTTACTTAGTAGTCTTGCCATTTTTCTATACACTTATTTTTACAATGGATATTGTATATAATATGCATCCTGAATTTAAGCCTTTACATTTAAGAGTAACTTTTGCATCATGTGCCTATGTATGTATATATATATATATCATGAAACTCGTCTAATGAACATATATGTACATCTCTTGCTATCATGCTACGGTATAACGAGCTTTTTTTGTTTTTTTTTCTTCCGCGACTTTTGCGTCGCTTTAGGCTTTAGTCTACCGTTACTCGTCTGTTACATACGATACGTGTGTAACAATAATATCGATGATGCAGAATATACAGAAAGACATTTCACAACGTGTTCACTTTCGTAACGCTACTTCTATTCGTAAATATGCGAGAAAATGCGACATCTCCCGAGTTCTTTTAGACATTTAATACTTTTATAGATACCAAGTGTGTTGTTGTGCGACTTTTATCTCGAAGGATTGTTTGTCTCTTTCTTTTCAAAATTGTCGATTATTGGGAAAACTTTACTCGGTTACTAATAATTTTACATTTACACGTTAGTTTGCCAAATGTTTTATCAAGTGCGTGTCAACAGTTGTGCTTTTATTGTCGATATTTGTATCTTTCCATTTTTTATTAAAACAAGAGAACATGATTATTTTGACAGTATTAAATAGAAAGCGCGAAACTAAGCAGGAAGAAAATGTTGTCTTGTCAGTCGGTGAAAATTATTGCGGAAATTAAGGTACACGTAAAAATTTACACGTAATATGGCAATTTTTACTTTGTAATGATATATTATGAATTATGGAAAAGAAAATATGTGTCTTGAGTGAAATAACTAATCATATCGAAAATGTTTGGAATTATTGTTTCACTGGTCCTCTTTCTCGTTCTGGTAGGTGATATAACGCACGGACGATTTCTCGCCAATTATTAATGACCGCAATTGGACACGACTCAAAATTAGCGAAAAGTTCTTTAAAGAAAATTTAATTTAAAAAAAAGATGTCTAGTACATAATTTTATCTTTTTCTTTTCCTTGGTTGACGGCGCCCTTAGGAAATACATGATAAGTGCGTAAACGAAGTTTAACATGTTGAGTTAGGAGTCCAGGATCGAAAGAAAATGTCCAGCTTATATTCAGTATGTGTCTTTATTCCTGCTTTTGCTCAGATCACCTCGAATTCTATTCGCACACGCCTCGGGTGAATGTTTTGAAACGTCTGCTTCTGTACTCCTGTACGCAGCTCGGTCCTATCTACCCCTGTTCACTCTCTCCAGTCGTGCTGCGCACGCACACACTCTTACATACGTGCTGTTCAGCAGCTAATCACGTGTAGCATGAGAATTATCCACATTCCTTAACATAACAAAGCATCCATTCGAAACCAATGCTGTTGACCAAAGTTCCGCTCAACGCTGGATCTGGAAATAAAGAATATTTTATTGCTTATAGAACAAATCTTTATCTCGTTTATATCCCGTTATATTTTACAGTTATATCCTACAGTATGAGATGTGTAACATCTCTAAGCGACCAGCGGCCTTATTAGTCAAATAAAAGCACCGTTTGTCAGGAGCATCGGTGGTTCAGTGGTAGAATGCTCGCCTGCCACGCGGGCGGCCCGGGTTCGATTCCCGGCCGATGCAGATTTTAATTTTTGCCATTTTAATTTTTAGAACTCACTATAGATGATTCATGTCCACGATACTAGAAATCGCTCCGAGATCTTGGACGGAGAAAAAATTGACCAATCATATTTAAATAATTCGGCAATTGACCAATAGTTTTTTCTACAAGGCTTTAGGGAAAAATTCTGTTTAAAATCCGATCCGATATTTTAGTGCATGCATACGCAATATTTTATGTAATTTTTTTCTACATTGAAATTATGTGTTTATAATATAACGTAGATTATATTCTATATTTTATATAATATTTGTATTTTATATAAAAGAGGAAAAGTATGTATTCTGAATCTTTAAATGTCTTTATATTATGCGAGATATATATATATATACAGTTCTGCACGTAATTTTGTAACATTAATCTTAATGTTGGAATAGGACGCTCAACATCTCGATTATTATATTGAACATTGGTACGTGTGTAAAAGATACTTTTTGTATTGTATTTTTTTTAACATTCTTACATCAGTTTCTTTAGGGAGTTAGTTTTGTATTGTAACGTGTAAACAAGTAACGTAATAAAAGTTTGTTTCTTAATTACAAAACTTTATACGAATTTTTAATGTATTATTCGAATATTTCTTGGATCAATGACATTTCTAGTAATTAGATTATTTTTTCCAACAGAGAAATTGTTCAATCGAACGTTTTGTTTTATCTAGAACTCACTTTATTTTCCTTACTGTCAATCTAGCGCTTTTCGATGCCGAAGTTATAAAGTGGTAATTTCTTATATTCGGCAATGTAAGCCTTTTCCTCAGGTTGCTCATATTCCAAGTTGTTCAATAACAGATGAAATCGTGAAATATGTAAAGACGGAAGAAGATGCGTCTTCTATTGCTGCTGTTGATCCAACAACAGTAGTGCACGAGATCATGTATCTTTCCGATAGGGAACGAAATTATTTCTCAGATCCTTTTTCAATTACTGTCTGTAAAATAAAATAAAATTCTAAATTTACGTATTTATACTTTATCGAATATACGTGATGACCCGCCTATCGTGAAGATTATCTCTAATCATTATTTAAATGACATTTGAGCGGTTGAGGAATGTTATTATTTCTGCATATAATTCTGTGAAATATATTCGAAATACGAGAATATTCTTACAGATACGCATTGATGTTACATTCTGCGTGAATTATATTGATTTTTAGAACAATAATTGATCAAATCAGACATACCCACGTGCGAAGTGCTTTGGTCTCGATACAGGGGACGAACCAAATTATAAGAGAATGTTTCCTTCAAATCGTTCTCTTCCAACAACAGGCTGAACAAGGAGAACATAGTAATTCGCATAGTTGTTAGTTTGAAAAGTGATTTAATTTTTTGTTCGGTTCTATTTTAAATTCATATTTTAGTTAATTCAGTTCATTTTAAGTCCGTAACAATTAAACAGAGAAAAAAAGAATAAAGAAAATTAAATTTTTTAGCTGTTTGTTTAATCTGCGAATTACAGATTAAATCACACAAAAATTATTAATTTGTATTAATTATTAATTTGTACATTAAATTTACGTTATAACATTTAATGAACTGTTAAATTTGCTATACGTCTTTCGCAATCAAGGATAATCTCTAAATATTTTATACATATAGAAGATATAGTTGTTTAACTTATTTGATAACTATATAATCAGGTTTGGGTCCTTCTCAAGTGATTTAATATAAAACGGCCATCATTATCACATCATACATCTTTCGTTATGAAGATTTTCACAAAAAAGGTCATAATTGATCAAGTGTGTAATGTCCAGCGATGGTCGTTTGATTAATAAATCTTGAGACTAACCGGCGAAGAGAAGTGAAATCCACTCACTAAACTAAGTCCAGAGAACATAAGATTGACAAACTAAAGTCTTAAGAAAGACAATGGAAACTTACAATGTGAGATGATTTATGACTTTCTGAACGCATCCTTATTGTGTGTGTCTGTAAATCGATGAAGCAGGCACCGAATATTTCCTCGATGCCTCCGACACACTGAGTACACCCGTCTTTATGTCATTGACCGCTTTTAAAAAATTTTCTGGAGGGTAGTGTTTTTATAATGGTTCCTCTTTTTCACTTCAGCAACTTTGGGCAGTCTTCTTATCCTTTCCGGATGAAGTCTTGTCTCGACTTCTAGATTGTTTGCAGTTGTCTTTTTGTATCAAACGTGGACTCCGTTTTGGTTTTTCTGCTTTATGGTTATTAGGTAATTTGTTTTTGATATCTGCCAATATGCCTCGTTTGGCATTTTTAGATTTGTTTCCATCCGAAGCTGTCTTGCTTGACCCTGCAGTGGGAGTGCCCACTGCTTTCGTAAACAAAGTTTTGTCTTTAAATGTTTTGATACGTCGTGTTCGAATTTTTCTTGATGCATCTTTATCATTATCGGAGTAAATCTCAACGATATTTTTCTTCGTACCCGTGTTAGATAAGAGATGGGTTTGCTTTTTTTATAGCGCCATTGTTTGAGGAACTACTTGCACAGCAATTAGACGAAGGAGTTGTTTCACGATTTATCTCAATGGTTTTATCATTTTTGATCATCTTAAGGGTTCCTCTATTTAGCCTTATTCGAGCGTATTTGAAGTGACATTGGAGTACAATCCAATTTCCAGGAGTCTCTGTTTTAGACTCGGTAGGATTCTTGAACTGTACTGAAATACGTCCATAAAATAATTTTGAAGCTTAAAATAACCCATAAGTCTATTAATGAAAGAGAGAGAGAGTTAAAGAATTTAACTGATTTAGCTGATAAATGAATTGTAGCCGGTTCATCGCGTTGCGTGTTAATTTCGGGTGCAAAGTGACGCGCGATCGCAATAAATAATCCGTAAGGTTTTATATGTTTTTTGAGTTTTACGGTTAACTCTTTTCTCATCGGTACTTCTTCTCGATCGCGACCATATTTTCATGGCTGCAGTATTAATGCACAGAGGATACAAAATATTTTTTACGGTTGTTGCGCAAGACGTTGTCCGTTTTCCATTTTTGGATGTCTGTTTCAAATGATTTTGCCGAAGTTGCTCAAACACATGATCTGAAAGATCTGGTTTTTGCGATTGGGGGTCTATTTTGATGCTTTTTGGTGTCTCTGTGGTAAAAATGCAATACTCGTTGCGTTATATTTAATTGACCTCGAATTTGATAAAAAAAATCGATGATTTTGATTTATTTTATCAAATTTATAATGGTGATATGTTCCTGATTCTCGTTTGAGTCTCTTTTGCTTTTCATCTGTTTTTCGAGGTTCTCTGGTTTTCGCAACTTTGCCGTCGCTTCTCCAGTGTTTCGATAATAGGAGGAACTGTTTTATCCATTTCTTCATGCAGTTGTCTTTCGATTTTTTGAATTCTCTCCTCTATTATGTTCTCATTGCGAAGTAATGAACTTAGAAGAAATCATGTTTCAATCAGCTTTATTATATCGTGTGCCTCTTCTCTTAGTTCCAATATGTGGTAAACATTTGTAAATGCTCGATTTCTTGAATTTAGTTCTTGATCAAATCATTGATTAATGATCGCTCTTAAATTATTCTTTATTAATATTTTGCATTATGACATAGGTGAGAATTTGCTGCGTATTGTATTGCAGAACTGCTTCCGAAATTCTAGCATTATAAGAACCTCGTTTGCTAAAATTAACGCGCCTTCCGCTTTTCAAATTTTTTTGCAGATTATTGAATTAAATGGTTCTGTAGGATTATTCGTCAAATTTAACAGCAACCTGTCGGAATAAGCGCTTAAATAGATAACACTCTATTTTGGGGTACAGACCGTGCAGTTTCAGAAACTGTACGTAGTTTTTCTTCGTTTCACGCCCCAAGGGGATTGATTGAAAACTTTCATAGCAAGGCAAGATATATAAAAAGATTAACCAGGATTATTAGGCACGTCCATTGGAAGTAGAGATATGTGTGGGACCTTTATTTTCATGTGCGAACAATTTAGTAGTCTTCTTTTTTTATGTTATTGTGCAGAATCATGCCTCGGTAGTTCTGAATAATTTAAATTGTAACGATATTCGAAGATGTCAACATATACTGTTTTGTTTAAAAACCAAGGGCGTACATGGCTCGAACCGAAGAGTCGGGATCGAACCTGGGACTCGCTGATCACAAGTCGACCGTTCTCATACAGAACTACGTAATCCCATTTATCGAAACACGAGAAACGGTGTATTCGGCATATGTTAATTTTGTACCGTTATAAGATATATAGTATATTAAAGGCCCGGGCATCGAAAAAAACTCAAGTAGTAAACAAATCAGCCAATCAGGGCCCGGGTACATAGAAAAACTTAAGCAGTAAGATGTAAGCAGTGAAGAAATTAATCAACGGTTTTGATTCGCTACTGCTTACATTATGTCTTAAGTTCTTGATTGTGATTGGCTGATTTGCTAACTGTTAACGTTTTACTGTTTAAGTTTTTCTATGTGCCCGGGCCTTCACAGTCAAAAACTTAAGACAACGTAAGCGGTAGCGAATAAGTACCGTTGATTTCCTTACTGCTCAAGTTTTTCCATGCCCGGGGCCTTAAATGTTATCGTCAGGTAAATAATCAAATATTGTCGGCGCAGCGGCGAGATCGTTGGCACGCGGACGCTTCGTTTTTTGTTTTTGCGAACGCCGGAATTGTACGCCCGCGCGCCACACGGTGTTTACAAATAAAGACGGCCGTCCGCGGCGTCCGCGCCGTGCTATCATTTACGACATTCACGTTTCGACTTCCGGCGCTGACGACGCTCGAACCGACAAGCAGTGAGCGGCGACGACTCTGTGCGTAGCGCTATTTCATCGCGAGATATGCCGTGATGAGAGTATCACGATGATATCGCAGGTACTAGAAAAATACAATATTAAGTAATTCTCTCAATCGTCGGATTATCCCGTGTGCACGACCGACTGATTTTCGTCGCGCGCCGACTGCTTACGAACATGGCCGAAGCACGCCGAAGCGCGTTGGCCATTGCGCGGCACATACCATATAGTTACATGTTACATACGCCTCGCGCGGCTATGGGAATCAGAGTGAGGTGAATACAGGATTAATGTACGCCGAATATAATAAGTTTATTGTGTTTTAATGAATAATGGACTATTATCGCACACAGGATCGAGTGAGCAAGACAATCGGAGTGCTGGACTAACGTTTGGTCGAGAATCGTCGTCCGTCGGATATCATCGTGAGATTTAATGTGAGTACAGAGTATGTGAATCGCGTGATTTAGAATAACGAGGCGTAGTGATGACATGTGTGATATATGATATATGTGTCGACTGTTTAACGTTTAACTGCATTCGCATTTCGCGGAATTTTACGCTGTATATTCGAGCTGTATCGCGAGCGTGTCTTTCCAAGTAGCAAAGTGACGCCAAAGGATGTCTTATTAACGTCTTAATAACATCTTAATGACGTCAATAAGACGTCTTTAGACATCATTTTTGTTACTTGGGTCGAGCGTATATATTTTCGAACGGTTCGCTCGTTTCGTTTCAATTCGGCCGTTGACTCGACTCGCGTTGCATTGTATCCGCGCGGCGTGCGGCGTCAATAAGTAAGCTGGGGGCACAGTGTCTAATGTCTGATAAACTAATAAAGTATTACGATCGTGTTATGACAGATACTTCGCCCTCGATCGTGAAATATTGGATTCGACAGTGGTTCTGTGAGTGTCCTGTGCAATGGATGGTGAGGAGGGCAAGGAGGAGAAGAAAGCCTGACAATCCCATTCTGAGAGGAGGAGGAGGCCTGGCGGAGGCATCAGGTTCCGGCGGAGCAACCTCGGGGTGAGTATTATTTCTTATCTTAAAATTAATAGCTTTTTCATTTATTTGGCCCGATTTATCTCGGATAAGTAAGAAATAATTTGAGAAAGAAAAACCATCTAAAAAAAGTTTATTCTCATAAAGATTTTTCCCAGAAAATAAATACATATATTAATAAATTTAATTGAAAGACGAATCAGACGTGTAAAAATTATTTTCTGAAACATTGGTTATTTTGAGCGTTTCTTTAATGTGAATCTTTCGTTTTTGTGTTACAGAATCATCGCAGCTACATGGCTGAATAACTCCGCCCGTTGCGCATCTGGTCGGTGAGTGATGATGAATTTTTTTTAAGAGATATTTATTTTTATTATATAGGGTAACACGGAGGAATATGCCACACTTAACAAAAATTTGATTTTTTCTATTTTTCTTTTTTTTTTTTTGAAGTATCTTTGCATACTGGTCTTCTTTTTCCTTCTTTTATCTGTAATTTGTACATGATTTTAATAAAATATTTTGATTGTTTATTAAAAAGAAAGAAATACAAAAGTGTTGCAAAATGGCATATTACCCAACCACATATGGGTAATATGTCACATAGTATAAAATAATATACTCTATATACAAATATGTAGTACAAATATGTAGTAATTTAACTTCAAAAGTTACTTTATAAAAAAAGTACAAATAGTCAACAGTACAAATTATTGTTTAAAATATGTGTTTTAAAACGTGAAAAAAAAAATGTGTTTTTATTACTGTCTTTGAATTTTAATAATATTATTAAAATAAAAACTATAATACCGTCAGGAAATAAACAAAACTTATGTAAAACATCAGATATAGAACTACAAAAGCGTATTTACAAGAGCGTTTTTAGCCGTAGCTTTATTAAACACAACGAGTGGCATATTCCCCTGAGTTATCCTACACATACATGTAACATGCCAATTTTA
The DNA here is from genome assembly GCA_030770225.1 of Temnothorax unifasciatus. NCBI lineage: Eukaryota > Metazoa > Arthropoda > Insecta > Hymenoptera > Formicidae > Temnothorax > Temnothorax unifasciatus. The sequence goes on along the minus strand of JASTWK010000112.1, from coordinate 407,250 downwards.
TTCTAATCTTTTAGAGTCTATCTATTTAATATAGTTTGATTTTTGTATCAATAAATAAAACAAAATAAAATGACGTGAGATCCAGTGAATACTTGGTCGCTGAACAGAAAAAATTTTTTATATAGAAATATCTTAAAGTTGATAGTTTTTATATCAATTTGCATACTAAATTCATAATATAATCTGAGATTATACATATTTTATACGTTGTATTAAACATAATTTTAATAACACTTTGCAATAAAATAACGAGATATTTATATGAATATACATGATACATGTGAAAATTTATAAAGCCATATGTCACATGCGCGAGAATACGATAAATTCATTATATTGATTATGATACTTATTGCGTGAATATATTGCTTCAGAAATTATCGTCTCTTTTGGATCTCATGTCACTCTTTCTGTATATCTTACTTGATATCTGAGGTGAGATCAAACAATGTTCGTGATTTATTTCGCTGTACGCGATTCGTGGTTTGCGAATTGTACTAAAAATTATTTGCTTATTTGTTAATTTATTGACCGATTTATCGAGTAATATTTAAATTTTGGTTGTTTCGAGTTTTTACATTATACACCCAAAAAAAATATTCTGTGGTTTAGCGGCTCCTGCTTGATTCTAGAGGATTTTCCTCTCAAACACGGCATTAAGAAGATATTTTAAACTCTAGAAGAATATTTTCTGACCATGAGACACTAACTCAAGATTGCAATCTTCTTAATGCTAGAGGAATCTTCGCTTCTTATAATTCAATTAACAATCTTACTTATAGCATTATAATAATGCTTTAAAACGAATATTTCTTATTTTTAACCTTACTAAGCATAACTTATATCGAATTATCATATACTGACTAAGAGAAAACTCCTTTCTGTGTCATCCAAATAATACTCTTGTTTGTAGAGTATAATACTTTTTTTATATGAATTTATGCCCCCCCTTCCCCCCTTTCTCTATCTCTATTTCTATCTGTGTGTGTGTGTGTTTAATTGATGTTCTAAGTATATTTATTGCAATAAAAATAAAGGTAATATCTGCTAGGTATTTATGTAAATTTTAAACCACGTAACTTTTTGAGTTACTTTGAAAACTATGTAATCTTGATTACAAATTATTTTAAGCAATTACGTAGTTTTTAAAACAACTTCAAAAATATGTGCTTTTTAAAAAGCCACAACATTTTTTTGAATAAAGAAACGAAATTTGTATAATACATTTTTAAACCAATTTAATACAAAAATGAGACTACATTATAAAGTACAGTATTATACAGTACAATATTATATGATATAAGGTATATTATAATATTACATATAGTCACAATATTGTAAATATATGTAATATTATTTTACACAAACGCATGACGGAATGTTATATAATTAGACAGACTTCTTGCTCCAACTTTATAATGAGTGGGTGTAGATACTATTAAATCGTCAAATTGAATAAATTTCCACTCAGAGGAACCTTCAATTACTTCATAATTGCAAAGGTGTTCCACAAAATCCACGGTTTTAAACATACACAAAAGAAAATATACAGCATCAGATTTTTCGCAATATGTAACAAAGTTTATTTGACCAAATACAGGGTAACCAGTGTCTTTGTGGAACATTACAGCTACACATATTCTTTTCTTATAAATAGTACAAGAAATTCTGATCCATGAAAATATCTTTATAATTTCATTTAAATCCTTAGGTAGAAGATCACGAAATAATTGGTAATTTTTAATATCCGTAATATCGACTTCTTCTTGAACTCCAAAAGAATATTTTTCACCCAGAGGCTTTCGAGCTAAAAATCTGGCACACAAATTTAGCTGATGTTTAATCGCCAGAGTTAAAGGCAAGTTTCTACGAGAATTTGTAGCATGGGCTGCTTGTTTCAGAGGTCTGTGTTTAGCCTCCCATCGAAGGCAACAAACTGACCATAAGGGACCAAGCTTGACAAACTTCGACAGATAAAACGGATTCAGATCTTCACCGTCTCGTCGTATTTTCCTGGCTTTTGCAACTTGTCCATCGACCCAGTCATCAATGCAACTGCTGTTTTCGTCTAATTCGTTTGGTTCGCTTATATGCTCTGCTTCCGGATGTTTAAACTCATCTTCTGAATAGCTCTTCAAATTTGTGCCGATATTTATACCACGAACTGCTATGTAATCTTCAAGTTTTTTTTCTTGTTTTTTTCGCTGTTTGCACCTCTGAATGAACGATTTCGACGTCTTGATGAGTTTGAAGACCTACGACACAGGTTAGATAGAAAATTTCTTGGAAATCGGAAAACTTTATGCATTTTACCATCATAGCAACGCAGCGAACGAAGAAGTCTTTGATGCAAGTTTGACGCATCGACTTTCAGCAACTCCAACTGCACACGGCATGGATCAGATGAGCTACATCTACTCGAATTAATGTGTCCGGTCGTTTCGTCACTCCAACTCTCGATATTGCACTAAACATAGTATTAATGTACGATTTTATCGTCTGGTTATTGAAGGCCAGACTGATGCCACATAAGAACGCACGCGAATAATCACAAATTATCGAGTGCTGCGTCCAAGAGAATCACCCTTGTAATGGAGACCCTCCTATCACCCTCCTAATTCAGAAAATATTTTCTGTTTGTATTGTGCAGTCCATATTACTTTAATAACCATGCAACGATTTACATCTCATTGTACATCTAGTTTGTAACTTTATACTAGAATAGAAAAAAATACTCTCAAATGCAGGCCAGTGGTCGCCTAAATGTGCTTTCATCAAAAACTGCTTTACCTCGGTCATAATGAAGAACACTAATTAGCACTAAATACTTCAATATTATGCACACAATTTATTGATACTTCCGTTAAGCGGTCACGTGAGAGAGACGTGCGGTAGATACCGACGAGAGATGACACGCGTAACATTCAATAAAATCTGTTCGATGAAAAAAGCAAGGAGAAAAGGGAGAGAAACGCGCACTTCCTGCTCGTGGCGATATCGCGTCGTGTATGATCGTGTAGTGGCGTGTGGCGTACGCATCGCGTAGCTAATAAGACGATCATCTTTTAACAAACGCGTGCGCCGCAAATATCTAGCATATCCTCTTATTTTAAGAGGCTATTCGGATTACTACAGTAGAATTTGCTGTAGAGAATTTTATTCTTGATTATAGTTCACGCATCCACTCTTTTATACAGTAATATAATACGTATTAAAAAAAAAAAATGCTTTATGTAAGATTTTTTGCTTAGAGGAAATGCTAAGAGGAATTCCCCACTTATCAGTAGAATATTTTTTTTGGGTGTAATATTCAAATTTAGATATTCGCGATCAAGATATAATTTCGATGATTTTATAATTAATACTTTTTTAACGAACGTGATTATTTATCTTTTTTTATATTATTAACGCGCTTATGTTAACGATCGTAACGACCATTATAATCGTCTGCCGGCGCTGTTAATGCAGCCGGCATTTCTCGAAGGAGAAGTTTGTCTCCTTCTCTCATTCTTTGGCTGATATATACCTACAGTCAGAATGGATTTGGTCAGAAAAAACTGCAGAAATTACACATCACGTAAGGTAAGGTTTATATTAACCAAAATGAAAGTGTAAGGTAGGTGCATACTTCTGACAATGAGACATAGTAAGCAATTACGTGATATTGCTTTACGATAAAAAACTAATTAAACAAATTATTGCTCATTTCCCATATTTTGTATAATTGCGATTAGGTGATCCCGCTGATGGATTTAACCAATATACAATTACGGACACGATTATGTATTCGTTGTATCCGCGATTTTACTTTACATTTTGTAGTAAATATAAATACAGGTATAAGGTAGGAATATGCGAATAGGTACGCACAATAAAAATACTAGCAGGCAGGAACTAAATATAATAACTTAATATTTTGAAAATTATAATGTCACAAATGAAATGGCAGGAAAATAATATACGAATTGAAATACGAATACGGAACTAAACATGATAACTTATATTTTGAAAAGTATAATGTTACAAATTAAATGACATTTAACAAAAAATAAAATTTCCGACGTGTGTGAAGCTAGCATCTCAAGTGTTAGCATCTCACAAATAAACTGCAAATTTACTTGCATCCAGCATAGTTCCACAGTTCCTGATAAGTTTTAACAATAGTTCTGATGAATTTACTATTAAAATCGCGTTTTTAAGAAATGAGATGCTAACTTCCAAAAACACCTGATAGCATCTCATCGTATTTCGAATACACGATCACGGAGGAGTAAGATTCCATAGAGTTCTCCAGTCTAGACACATTCTGTCAATAGTTCTGACGATTAAACTGCGTAGAAAATAATTTATAATTACAAAACCTATCTGATCCCATGTGTATGAAGCTGGCGTGGTAACTCACTAATTGTTTACAGTTCTAGAGTTTCTCTATGAGTTAAACAAATAGTTTCGACCATTAAAGCAAAAGAATTGATTTAGACAAAAAGTTGATTAATTGTAAGATGACAACTTCACGCTGCGTCTCAATTTGTCTTACAGCAGTTCCCTTACTATATCTCATCAAATTTTGATTTGCAGTTAAAGACGAGTTTTATAAAAGGTTCTGCAGTTTAAAATCAAAAACATCGATTAAAATAACGTAAAAACTAACAAATACAGTGTGACAAATATATCAAGCTGAACGATTTTCCAGAGTTCTGGCTTTTTTAAGATAGTTATGTATAATTATAAATGCATTTATGCATTTTTTAAAGAGTTCTAAACACTATCAACGTTTTGAAAAAAATTAATACTGCCTGGAAAATGAATTTTAAGACAGATAAGGCTGAGATGCTGGACGATATTCGAGAGTCCTAATCACCGTAAAATATTTTTCGCACAGTTCTAAACGTATTTAACAATTTCGTAAAGAGTTCTGGGCACTATCAACGTTGTGTTATTTTTTAAATAATTAATACTGCTTACAAAATGCATTTTAAGACAGATAAGGCTGAGATGCTGAACGATATTCGATAGTTCTAGTAATCGTAAAATATTTTTCGCACAGTTCTAAACGTATTTAACAATTTCCTACAGAGTTCTAGGCACTACCAACGTTGTGTTGGTTTTTAAAAAATTAATACTGCTCAGAAAGTGCATTTTAAGACAGATAAGGCTGAGATGCTAGTCGATATTCGATAGTTCTAGTCACCGTAAAATATTTTTCGCACAGTTCTAAACGTATTTAACAATTTCCTAAAGAGTTCTGGGCACTACCAACGTTGTGTTATTTTTTAAATAATTAATACTGCCTGGAAAATGCTTTTTAAGACAGATAAGGCTGAGATGCTGAACGATATTCGAGAGTTCTAGTGATCGTAAAATATTTTTCGCACAGTTCTAAACGTATTTAACAATTTCCTACAGAGTTCTAGGCACTACCAACGTTGTGTTGGTTTTTAAAAAATTAATACTGCTCGGAAAGTGCATTTTAAGACAGATAAGGCTGAGATGCTAGTCGATATTCGATAGTTCTAGTCACCGTAAAATATTTTTCGCACAGTTCTAAACGTATTTAACAATTTCCTAAAGAGTTCTGGGCACTACCAACGTTGTGTTATTTTTTAAATAATTAATACTGCCTGGAAAATGCATTTTAAGACAGACAAGGCTGAGATGCTGAACGATATTCGAGAGTTCTAGTGCTCGTAAAATATTTATCGCACAGTTCTAAACGTATTTAACAATTTCCTAAAGAGTTCTGGGCACTACCAACGTTGTGTTATTTTTTAAATAATTAATACTGCCTGGAAAATGCATTTTAAGACAGATAAGGCTGAGATGCTGAACGATATTCGAGAGTTCTAGTCACTGTAAAATATTTTTCGCACAGTTTTAAACATATTTAACAATTTCCTAAAGAGTTCTGGGCACTACTGACGTTGTGTTATTTTTTAAATAATTAATACTGCTTGGAAAATGCATTTTAAGACAGACAAGGCTGAGATGCTGAACGATATTCGAGAGTTCTAGTGCTCGTAAAATATTTATCGCACAGTTCTAAACGTATTTAACAATTTCCTAAAGAGTTCTGGGCACTACCAACGTTGTGTTATTTTTTAAATAATTAATACTGCCTGGAAAATGCATTTTAAGACAGATAAGGCTGAGATGCTGAACGATATTCGAGAGTTCTAGTCACTGTAAAATATTTTTCGCACAGTTTTAAACGTATTTAACAATTTCCTAAAAAGTTCTGGGCACTACCAACGTTGTGTTATTTTTTAAATAATTAATACTGCCTGGAAAATGCATTTTAAGACAGATAAGGCTGAGATGCTGAACGATATTCGAGAGTTCTAGTGCTCGTAAAATATTTATCGCACAGTTCTAAACGTATTTAACAATTTCCTAAAAAGTTCTGGGCACTACCAACGTTGTGTTATTTTTTAAATAATTAATACTGCCTGGAAAATGCATTTTAAGACAGATAAGGGTGAGATGCTGGACGATATTCGATAGTTCTAGTCATAGTAAAATATTTTTCATGCCGTTCTAAACGTATTTAACAATTTTCTAAAGAGTTCTGGGCACTACTGACGTTGTGTTATTTTTTTTTAAATTAATACTGTCGGAAGATGCACTTTAAGACAGATAAGATGATCGATGTTGATTCAAAAGTTCTAATCATTGTCAACTATTTTTTTTCTTATATATGCAGCCCTGAACGTATATAACAAATGGTATATTTCAAAGAGCGTTGCCAAACAAAATAAATAGTTAAGGTACTTTTAAATAATATGTAAAAGTATTTTTACATTTACATTATATATAATTATTAACCCTCAGGGTACGGACTATAAAAAGTACGTTCCGTACGGACATGGTTTAGCCTAACCCGGCGACTTTGATTGACTGTATATCGGGCTGTAATTTGTCAATTGATTGACAAAAATTCCCTCCCCCCCCCCCCCCCCACCGGTACGGACCCCCACCATTCACTTCCTTTGAAATGGCGCTACTTTCAAAATTCGCTCGGGTTACGCTAACCCTGTCCGTACCCTGAGGGTTAATTTAATATTTTAAATTACTTATTTATTAATTTTAGGTATTTTGAATATCTAGCAGCGACAAGTTTTTTAAACTGTATTAATTTTTGTATATCACTTTGTGATTGAGTAAGGTAACACAATTTTATATTATTTTTTAAAAAAAGGATTAAAGCTCCTAGCACTTGAGTTGGAATAGAAAAACTTTTGAATGGGAATACAAAGATACGTATTACTTGAGTTTTGTTTATTTGTTTATTTATTTATTTATTTATTTATATTTTTGTAAAATGTTAACTTTTGGATTTGATTTTTTTAATGTACAATAGTTATTTTTTGAGATATTATATACGTAAGTGGCGCAATTTAATGGTTTTATTAAGTTAGAATACAAAAGTTGCTTTCCGTTTACATCAAAACTCAAATAATTCTCACTTGTGACGTCATAACTCAGTTAAATGCACGTTCTTTTTGCATGCTGGCAAGTGAAATTTAACTAAGTTTTTATCCATAATCGAGACCATGTGCTTTAATGAATCTAATAAACTCATATTAAAAGTAAGGCTATGGACCTGTATTATTATGCGATAGCTTTGTCACCAAAATAAGCAGGTAAATACAAATCTTATTCATATATATCTTACCTGAGTATAAAATACTCACATAACTGTGTGAAAGCAACTTTTGTATTCTAACTTAATAAAACCATTAAATTGCGCCACTTACGTATATAATATCTCAAAAAATAACTATTGTACATTAAAAAAATCAAATCCAAAAGTTAACATTTTACAAAAATATAAATAAATAAATAAATAAATAAACAAATAAACACAACTCAAGTAATACGTATCTTTGTATTCCCATTCAAAAGTTTTTCTATTCCAACTCAAATGCTAGGAGCTTTAATCCTTTTTTTAAAAAATAATATAAAATTGTGTTACCTTACTCAATCACAAAGTGATATACAAAAATTAATACAGTTTAAAAAACTTGTCGCTGCTAGATATTCAAAATACCTAAAATTAATAAATAAGTAATTTAAAATATTAAATTAACCCTCAGGGTACGGACAGGGTTAGCGTAACCCGAGCGAATTTTGAAAGTAGCGCCATTTCAAAGGAAGTGAATGGTGGGGGTCCGTACCGGAGGGGGGAGGGAGGGAATTTTTGTCAATCAATTGACAAATTACAGCCCGATATACAGTCAATCAAAGTCGCCGGGTTAGGCTAAACCATGTCCGTACGGAACGTACTTTTTATAGTCCGTACCCTGAGAGTTAATAATTATATATAATGTAAATGTAAAAATACTTTTACATATTATTTAAAAGTACCTTAACTATTTATTTTGTTTGGCAACGCTCTTTGAAATATACCATTTGTTATATACGTTCAGGACTGCATATATAAGAAAAAAAATAGTTGACAATGATTAGAACTTTTGAATCAACATCGATCATCTTATCTGTCTTAAAGTGCATTTTCCGACAGTATTAATTTTTAAAAAAATAACACAACGTCAGTAGTGCCCAGAACTCTTTAGAAAATTGTTAAATACGTTTAGAACGGCATGAAAAATATTTTACGATGACTAGAACTATCGAATATCGTCCAGCATCTCACCCTTATCTGTCTTAAAATGCATTTTCCAGGCAGTATTAATTATTTAAAAAATAACACAACGTTGGTAGTGCCCAGAACTCTTTAGGAAATTGTTAAATACGTTTAGAACTGTGCGATAAATATTTTACGAGCACTAGAACTCTCGAATATCGTTCAGCATCTCAGCCTTATCTGTCTTAAAATGCATTTTCCAGGCAGTATTAATTATTTAAAAAATAACACAACGTTGGTAGTGCCCAGAACTTTTTAGGAAATTGTTAAATACGTTTAGAACTGTGCGATAAATATTTTACGAGCACTAGAACTCTCGAATATCGTTCAGCATCTCAGCCTTATCTGTCTTAAAATGCATTTTCCAGGCAGTATTAATTATTTAAAAAATAACACAACGTTGGTAGTGCCCAGAACTTTTTAGGAAATTGTTAAATACGTTTAAAACTGTGCGAAAAATATTTTACAGTGACTAGAACTCTCGAATATCGTTCAGCATCTCAGCCTTATCTGTCTTAAAATGCATTTTCCAGGCAGTATTAATTATTTAAAAAATAACACAACGTTGGTAGTGCCCAGAACTCTTTACGAAATTGTTAAATACGTTTAGAACTGTGCGAAAAATATTTTACGGTGACTAGGACTCTCAAATATCGTCCAGCATCTCAGCCTTATCTGTCTTAAAATTCATTTTCCAGGCAGTATTAATTTTTTTCAAAACGTTGATAGTGTTTAGAACTCTTTAAAAAATGCATAAATGTATTTATAATTATACATAACTATCTTAAAAAAGCCAGAACTCTGGAAAATCGTTCAGCTCGATATATTTGTCACACTGTATTTGTTAGTTTTTACGTTATTTTAATCGATGTTTTTGATTTTAAACTGCAGAACCTTTTATAAAACTCGTCTTTAACTGCAAATCAAAATTTGATGAGATATAGTAAGGGAACTGCTGTAAGACAAATTGAGACGCAGCGTGAAATTGTCATCTTACAATTAATCAACTTTTTGTCTAAATCAATTCTTTTGCTTTAATGGTCAAAACTATTTGTTTAACTCATAGAGAAACTCTAGAACTGTAAACAATTAGTGAGTTACCACGCCAGCTTCATACACATGGGATCAGATAGGTTTTGTAATTATAAATTATTTTCTACGGAGTTTAATCGTCAGAACTATTGACAGAATGTGTCTAGACTGGAGAACTCTATGGAATCTTACTCCTCCGTGATCATGTATTCGAAATACGATGAGATGCTATCAGGTGTTTTTGGAAGTTAGCATCTCATTTCTTAAAAACGCGATTTTAATAGTAAATTCATCAGAACTATTGTTAAAACTTATCAGGAACTGTGGAACTATGCTGGATGCAAGTAAATTTGCAGTTTATTTGTGAGATGCTAACACTTGAGATGCTAGCTTCACACACGTAAATTTCCGCTATCGTGAGTTAAACTTAATTTTTTTTAAATTGGATATAATTAAACTACTTACTATAAATTACATTATACGTAGCTAACGATAAGAATATATACACATCATTCTATATTTCATGACTGAAATAAAGGAGAGTTAAGATTTGAATAAAATTTAAAATTAATTCTAAAAACTATGAGCTATCCCTTGCGCCTATAAATGTATATTCCCTACCTTCCCAATCGCCTTTTGTTGTACCATTTAGCAAATACCATCCCTTATTTTGGACCTATTCTACTAAATTCCTATCTTTATTACTTATTAATGTATCTTTACTTTTCTTTTCCCACCCTCCCTTTTCTTTCTCCCCGCCACCTAATTCTTCTGTTCTAATGTTAAAATCTCTTTTTATAATCACGGGATCTTTATCTAACTTTTCTATCCAACTATCTAGAGTCTCTTCCGTCTCTTCCAACCCTCCCTATTATATACTGATATGATGTTTGTTATTCTACCTTTCTCAATTATTTCTGATAAAACTCAATCATTCCTCTTTTTTTCTTGTTCAACTCTGATCCTGCTTTCCCCCTATCCCTTCCTTTTACCTAAAATGAAACCTCCCTTTTGCCTTCTTTCTTATTGACTCTAGTAGCATTACAACACTTCCAAATATGTGAATCTGGTAACCTCACTTTAATCGTTTCCCAACTTTCCAAATCAATCAATGTTTCACTCAAACTTACAAAATCAAAACTTATAATATAGCCCCAAAAATCTCTATCCTTGTTATTTATTCCTGCCACACTCCAAAAAAGAAATTTCTTACTTCTATTCGTCGTTTCTCTAACCTTCCCTACCCTTCTACCTTTATCCCTTCCTTTCCTTTTATTCTTCCTTACCCTTATCTCTACCATCTTCTGACTCCCTTCGCTAAATTTTCCTTTACACTCCTCTCTTTACCTTTTGCCGCTTGGCTACCCCCACTGCTATCTCTATCATCAAAATTTCTCTTTCTTTATTCTTACTCTTCGCAGAGCCTACCTTAACATCTTCCCCTTTACCTTTCTGTACCTTGACCCATCTATAAATTTCTTTCTGTACCTTCTTTTCTTCTCAGGTTAAGTCATTTTCAATAAATATATTTCCACTCTTTAATTTATACTTATTCTTCATCACTTTTTTTTGTCCTCCTCCAGTTTAATTATGACAACAGTGCCCCTTTTCCTCACATTAATAACGCTGCATCTTACACCTAATTCAATGTAAAAAGCTTCCTTGCAATAAGAGCATATTATAATTTATATGTTGCTCATATATATATATATATATATATATATATATATATATATATATATATATATATATTAATGATAGAGACTGAAACTTTACATTTATACTTTTTGCAACGTTATCGATCAATTATTGGTCTCTTTCAGTTCTTTATAGTTCGAAATTTGTTGTTAACGTAATGATATTAATGTGCATTTGTCCGTTGTTTTTTCTCGTGCATTGCATATTCCATTTGTACATTATTATAATATAAAATATAAAGAGATACAATTATATCTGTACGATATAATCCTGGAAGGAGATGCGTCCCGGTGACAGGAAAGAAAGAAAAAAAATGTAATAAATTTGTCATTTCTTTAACCGAATTTACGCGTGTAAATAAATTCCAAACTCGTAGTCTTTTCTCTCCTAATTTTTTTGATAAAAATTTCTGCGCCCACGCTTTCCAGTCCCTTTCCTGTTCCAAATTTATTCCTTTGATTATCACATTATTCTTTCTATCTTCTTTTTTTTATCTTTCATCCATATCTTAAGCTTACCTACCTCTCTGACGCTTAACCTATCCTCGCTTACAGTAGATCCTGCATAGCTACTTCCCCATCAACTTCTATTTATGGAATATCTGCTCTCGGTAGCACTTCTTCGACCTTCGCTTTTACTTCCAACCTCCGTATCGTTTCCTTTATCTTCACCTCTTTCGCAGCGCTCCAGCCAACCTATCCATCTATTTTCCAAATTAATCAATTTTCTTTCAATTTTTTTTAATCTCTCATCGTCTTGACTCTTCTTACCTTTTCTTTCCTCAACGTATTGCGCAAAAACTTTCTTTTACCTCCTCTATTTTACCTACCTCCTTGGAAATCTGTTCCTTTATTTTCTTTATTTTATCTCTAATTGTACTTATACTGTGTTTTACTTCCTTTTCATTCTTAAATGTCTTTTACCTATCTCTAATTTACGCAGTTTACCGCTTTGCTGTCAGACTTACTTCTACCTAATACCGCGCATACTAAACCGTAAGTGACAGTTGTTAGAACAAAAATAATAATCTGCAGAAGTGAATCCAATCAAAAAATTCGTTGAAAGTTCCAATCTTCGGGATTTACCTTGATTTGTCGGAACATCTTTTCTATATTTGCTATAAAAACGTAAAGAAAGAGTCGAAACCAAAGAAGTACGTCAAACAAATCAGTCTGCAATTTAGCTCCGGTATGCAATAAATCGTTTAATGATATGCCAGTAGTCGTAGGACTCGATCCGTTAAAAACAACTCTTAATTTAGTCGTTAAACTTTGCTCTTTCAACACTCCGTGGTGTGGAAGATAGTATGCTAAAGAGGGTTTAGTTTGTGAAAATGGAACTCTATATGATTCAACTGCTTGTACTCGGTCATGAAATCCGAGTAGGTTTTTGAATAATTTAAATTTGATTTAAATCTGTTAGACAAATTAGTAATTAACCGAAAAGCCTTAGAACTTGAGTTCTCGAGTCTCTTCGGGTTTAGCTTAAAGGGAAGTTTCACAATATATCTACCAGTGACATCCAGTGCTCGTCGTTTTCCGGGTCGTCCATTTACAGTCGATCGTGCCCAGTATCTCGTCAACGTTGTCAAACCAGCGAATCGGAAGATTGATCGTTTTACTCGTATCAAGAGTAAACTCCACTAGCTTAACCTAATCTCGGGGCAAAGAAATCCAAAATCAAAATTGTCTTTGTCGACGCAAGTTAATAAGATTGAAGAGGACACCAAAAAAGAAAACAAAACGATGAACATAGCGAAACGGAACTAAACGTCTTTCTGTGCGTCGCGTCGTCTCGGATTTCCCATCCGTGATTTGTCACCCGCTTTACGCCTCGGATTGTCACGTTTTGTCGTCGTTTTTGTCCCCGCTGGACGGACTCATAAAGTCGTCCGAAGGTTGTTCGTCCGGGTCGACCTTGTGGGTACGACCCATGGCGGTCATTATCTCAACGTCCAACGGTGGCGGCGTTGGGGCTAGGATCGGCAAACTCAGGGCCGAAACCATCGGCAACGGCGGCATCGCCTCTGATGCTCCCTGCTGGACCTGGGGTACGGCTTTTGGCACAACCGGTGGCTCGGCCGGTGTGGCCGTGGCGTGGGCCACTGGGGCCGAGACTATCTCGGGCGCGGATAATCGGCGGAGTAGCACTCGGGGGGAACTTTGCTTCGGGCGGCGCAGCGACCCCGAAGGGTGCGGTCGCAATCTCCCCATCAGTTTGGCGTCCGCGGTCTCGTCCGACGTCAAACTTTTCTTTGTCTTTTCGCGCTTCGCACGCTTCGCCTTTGAACGATGCCTTTTCTTGCGCCGTTCATCTTTTTCGCGTCTCCTCTTTCGTCACTCCCTCCGCTCGGTTTCTCGGATCTTCTTGTTGCGCTTGTTGGCTCTCTTCGCGGCCTTGCGCTCGCTCATCCTTAGAGGGGTGTGTCCTCCGTGCCCTTTCCATCCTCGGGCCCTAGAGCGGAATCCGTCCCGGGCGGGATGGCGATTGTCTCCGCTTCGGAAACTTCTTCCATCTTAATGGCGTAGAGGCCCGTACATGTCGGTGGTACGTTACGGTCCTCGTGTTGGACCCTCTTGAGTTCGATGGTGGCCCCCGGGGTTGGCGGCCTCGCTTGTTTGCGAGTGCGTATCCGGGTCACTTCTCGCGATGTTATCTTTAGCGGATCCGTCCGTCGATTCAGTGGGCGGTCTCTCTGTCAACGCTTCCTCGGACTCGTTCTTCTCCAAATCTACCATCTCGGCTTTGGGCGCTTGCTGTATGGCGTTCTCCCGTTCCATTGGGTCGACCTGTACGCTCGTGCCGGCGGGGCCGAATTCCATTAGCAGCCGGAAAGGCTGTCGGTTCTCTTCGTCACTAGCTGTCCACCCTATCGAGGTGAGCAGTGTGACTAGAGCAATATCTCCGTCACCGGATGGGTTTGACACTTGCAGGTCTTTGATCACCTCGACCTGGTGTTGCCTCTCTCGCTCGCATGATTGGACTTGCTTCATGACCTGCCGGACCCTTGCGTAATCTATTGGCCTCGAATAATTCTATTTTTTTCTTTAGGCTTTAAAACCACTTTTTTTTTCTAAATTCTGTTTGGATTGCTGTTGCTTTATAATAGCACGATTGTTTAAATCCTGTTGCTCTGCACGAGATTTTGTAGCATAATTACTTTCAAAATGTGTCTTTGCACTTTTAGCTTCAGTTTTTGTCGCTTTTATTATCGCTAATGGAAATACTCTTTGAAAAATAGCACATTGTGAATCTTGAGCACGATTATTTGGTAAATTCTGTTTGCATTGTTGCTGCTTTGTAGCGCGATTTTCTAAATCCTGTTTTTCTGCCCGACATTCTTTAGCGTAATTATTTTCAAAATGTCTTCTCATACGTTGAGCTTTAGCCTTTCTATCTCTTATCACTGCTAATGGAAGTACTTTTTGAGGATTAGCACATTGCAAATCCTGAGGAAAATGTTCAATAACATTATTTTCCAAAATTTGTATTAAATGTGAACGCATAAACTTATGTTCATACTTTACTTTGTCAGGTATAATATTGAATAACAATGAAGTAGCAAAAGCTATAGCAAAAACACCACAATTGCTGTTCGGTTGACGTTGCACAGTAGGAAATTTGACGGAATTTTTTTTAAAGTCATATGTTGGAAATAATCTTTCTAAGAATCGCTTATGATCTTTATGCAATGTTTTATTATTTAAGGAATCGTATACAAATATATTTTTTGTATCATAATAACTACACACCCAATGTGACGAACTATACAATATTTGAATGTGTTTTTTATCTTGTGATACAGGTTAGGTTGAATCTCGCATTGGTTTCTCAGGTTCGTCTTGTATTTCTTCAATCTCACACGTACCGAACCGTACTTTATGTTCTGCGTGTAAGCGGTTTCACGCTCCACTGTATGCAGAAGCGTTTTGGGGAGCCACTTGCGGAAAGCAATGTCATCCAGCACCACGCCGTCGGTGTGTCCGAGCCTGAAACGCCTCCAATCTTCTTTGCCCCTAACAAGGAGCGGGTGACTAAAATGCGCGAGCGCAAACTGTGTTTTCCCGATGCGCGTCGGGCCAACAAATATTGCTGTCTTTCCCCGCGGAATCTGCACCAGCGGAATGCGAAAGTCGCGTGGCGAGTATAGCGCCACGTCGTCTTCGGCAAAGTGTTTCCCATAATAGTGGGCCAATTTCGTCAGTCGCAACGTAATACTCGATGTCCGTGCGCTCGACCATCCGCATCGCTTGCTGATATGTGGCGCAATTACGCGCGGCGTTCAACAACGCATTGGTTTCCTCACCTTTTTTTCTTCCAACTACGGGGACCTCTCCCTTTCGATAGACCATCCCGGTCCTTTTAGTTGGGTCTGTGCAGAGCCTGATGCTCGCGTACGCATCGTCCGACGGACGTATATTCACGCCGTGCGGCATTGATCCCCTAAGCGCGGAAAGGGTTTCGTGGGTTTCTATACCCTAAAACGAGTTTCACGTGCCGCGTTCCAGCGACATTGGCGGCTGCCCCCGCCTCCTCCTCCTCCTTTTGGCCGATCATCCACTTGACCTGTCTTTCGTATTGGGCGACCTTTTCTGTGCGCTCCGCCTCGGTGGCACCGGGGTGATGCGCACCTCAAATACCCTTGACCTTGACTTCTCCATCACAATTTATAATCCGAACGCGCTCGGGGCAGATTACACGCTTGAAATATCTCTCGGGGACCGCACAGTTCGATGTGATACACACGCGCAACGTCTGCCTGTGGACTGATGGCGCCGCACACAGAGAATGGCGCTTGCACGGCGCAGGGGCGCGCAACGTGGCATCGCCATCAGCTACTAATTTGTTTAATTCAAAACTATATTTTTATTACATTGCCAATATTACGACATTTGGTGTTGCTTTCAATATTTTTTATGAATTCGTGCATGGCAGTTCTTTTTGGTTCAAGTTCGTGGGGAAGTAAAAATTATAGCCAAATTGGAGGAGTTTAGTCATCTCTGAAGGAAGTACCTCCGTGTTGGAGAAGTTAATAAAGAATCATTTGTCATTAGCATATTTTATTTTAACAATTTAAAAAAACAGATATGCAGTACAAAATATCCTTGGATTTATTGTTACCTAGACTATATATTTTTATATTGTCTCCGAATTGGAGACGAATGAAACCTTGGATTAAACTGGTGAAAATGTTAAAAAAATTATTTAAGGAGAGAGGGTAGTAATTTTTGAATTAACGGTGATCAAATGCTGGTTTTTAAGTCACACACATTGTGATTGTGGTCGAAAGATACAAATTTAGATTTTAAATTACGTTTAACTGAATAATCGCTTTAGTACCGTTATCTTGAAATAAGTAATAATTTGCGTTTCCGTTATTATTAAAAATTTATTTGATGTTTCTATTCAAACATTCGGGTCGAATACCTAGTCAGTCAGGTCAGTCTGGCTTGTATATTATTGTAAACTATTTGTCAAATATTGCGAGTATTATACTGGCGCACATATGTCAACGGCTGCGTACACATCATTCATATCTGTACGTGTCGTGCAGTCGCGTCACATAACTCTCTGTAATAATTGATACCTCAGAACCTTGATCAATTAGTGCTCTTACTTTCATTGTCTGACCTGATGACGAAACAACCACGACCTGAGCTGTGGCCAACAGAATTGAGGATTCTACCGATCTAGAAGAATGTAGAACTTTTGATTCCGAATTTTGCGGAGTATTTGAGGGCGATTCTTTTTTAACCGAATTTTCTTGTCCTTTGTTTTAGAGTAATTTGGCTGATGAATAGTAGTGTGGTGTTTGTGTCCACACTTTTGACACCGCTTAGTGACTCGGCACATCCAAGCACGATGTGCCTTTAAACAGTTGAAATAGAGTTTGTTTTTTGATGATCGCTAATTTTTGCTCTACCGTTTTAGGATTTTATTGAGTGAATGTTGAAGCGTAATGCTTTCCATTGCATATACTACAGTTGGATTGATATTTCGCAGAATTATCACTCGACTTCTCTTGATGATGCACCTTAGCTGTTGATTGCTTTGATGGTTGTAAAATCTTAACGTGTTCAGATCTTTCATAAGATTGTAAAGACGACATTCGATCAAATAAAAATTTGCTGAACTGAATCCATGAAGGAGGAGCTGTAATAGGAGTAAACATATATGCAAACATGTATAATATATATATATATATATATATATATATATATATATACACATGTATGTTTGCATATATGTTTACTCCTATTATATTCGTTTGTTTTTGTTTTTTTTGTGTTATTGTGTTTTAACTCAGATCCAGTCAAAGTCATAGATTGCTGTTTAAACAATGGTAAAATTTCATCACCAAGATTACGTTCACAAGCAGATGCCATCATGCGACATTCAAAAGTTAGAATAGAGAAAGTGCGTGCTTCAATTTTTAATTCTCTTTTCTTTGCCATCAGTTGAATGATTGCCCAATTCTCTGGAATGTGACCCAATTTTTCAACTTCATCGTAGAATTCCTTGATATCAATCACAGGACGCTCCAATATTTCTAAGATCAGTCGTGTGTTTTTTTGATTATAAGGTTTCTTCAAATTCATTACATTAAGAGCGTCCCAAGCGAACAATTGGTAAATAGATAATAAATGAGGAGTTATAGCTTCATCATCCAAAAGATCACTGATCTGTGGAAAATAATTAAATGTATGATTCTTATCATATTTCAAATTAAACCAAGCTTCATTTGGAATTTTGTAACATTCTCGAATAGATCCAGGTCTGCCTCTATCTATTAGTCTTTTAATTCTTGGATCAAGTCTCCAATTATCTATCACTTTAGGGAGGATTTTGTGTTTCTCATAATATGCAACAAAGTACTCACGTTTGAAGTTTGAAGCAATGTCACGAATTGCTTGTTCCTCTGATACTCTAATTGAGGTTCCATAAAGATGCATTTTTTTTAGACCACCCTCAATTGATACAATAGGGTAGTTGTGCAATTTTTCCTGTCCATATTGCTCAATAAGATATGGTATTCTTTCTGGTCCATATTTAGCAAGATAGCTTTTCCCTATATTCCACAATTCTATTACAAATGAGTGAAGGTATTCTTTATCTTTACAAAAAGTGTCTCTTATTATATCTCCAAATTGGTGATCATGTGTCTCTTCATCCAAGGCTTGGAGAGATATCCCAACAAGGAGTGGTTCTAATAATTTACAAATTCGGATCCCTTCATTCCCAACAGTATGATAAGCCCTTTTTAACACCTCATAAATGTTCTTAAACAATTCTTCTGTTTCATACTGCTGTCGTATAGGGTGATGATTCATATATTTTACATAGAATAACCAAGAGAATTTGGCTTCTAATTTGTCCAAGCAATTCACTAGCATATACATTCGTATATGCATATATATATATATATATATATATGTATGTATGTATGTATGTATGTATGTATATACATTCGTATATACATATATATATATATATATATATATATATATATATATATATATATGTATGTATGTATGGTATATGTATATGTATACAAGAATAAATTAATTTAAACTTAATTGTAAGATGTACTGTAGTAAGTAATGTATAATTAAAGAGCATATGAAAATTATTGTTAATACAGTCAAAAGTATTATCCTGTCGAATGTATCAATATTAGTTGTTGCCGATAGGTCATCTGTAAAAATAATAATATAAAAACATTAGAACTTATCCCTTATAGAAATTTAATACTGTAAGTGATTATTTGATTAGTAATTAATTACTAATTTTGAGTATTAAAATCACTAAAAACAGTACTTTTAATACTCGAAATCAGTAATTAATTACTAGCTAAATAATCGCATATATGTTGCTTTAGATAAGCCTAATTTAGACTCCCATAATTTAGCTGTTTCTGAATCTCATTTTTGTGAACATATGAAAACCAACAAATCATCCCACTGATCGACAGGACGTTCTAATGTTTCAAAAGTACGATATAGTTGCATTATATTCGAATATAAAAGCTCAAGTTTCTTAGCGGATTCTTTAGTCATCCGTTTAAGATTCAATAGGGATTGAAATGTAGTGTTGACGTGTAACTGAGTGTTCTCATAGAAAGTCGTAAATGAATCCCATGTTTTCTTAAAATTGTCAGCAGTCAAAGTTGTGTGCTTCACCAAGTGGAAAGCCGACTTTTAAGAGGGTTTTTTAGATATTGCAGTTTTTCAATATCTGATAAGGAATGATTCCCAACGACTAATGATACGAAAAGACCTTTGAATGGAAGCCATTCTTCGGGAGCTCCACTGAATGGAGGTATAATGATTTTAGGTAACCTTGTATGAGGAACACAGTGTGTACTACTGTTGGGAATAGACATAGTTTGAGATGATGATGAATCTGCCATCGAGGTCTGATCTAGATCAAGTAATGAAGTAAATTTCTCAAGCGACTCAAGATAACCCTCCTTTGTAATCTCATAGATACTCTCAGTAAAGTAAACATGGTTATGAATTTCTAATTGCTCTTTGATTGAAAGTTCAGGGATTGAAACCGAGACAGCAATGTGAATGATCGATTTCGCTTTGAATTCTGCAAAAGTCTCTGTATCTGACAATTCCTGTTCGGGTTCAGATACAATTCGCGTGCTGGGAAGCAGATGCAGTTGCAGAATTTCCATGGTCATCAATAAAAACGCTTTTATCTGGTGCATTTCTGAATAAATGCTTAAGTAATATTGTCAAGCAGTCGCAGTTTTTTCTTTACTAACGGACTTAACAACTTTTTTCCTGAAAGACTGCCAGAACTCGTTTTCACTTAATAAGAGGCCGCACTGGCCGCCATAATTATGATAAATTTCAGGTCTAGATTTATAATATTTATTCAACGATTCTAAAGAAATTCCAGGCCCAGGCGGTGAATTTTTGTCATATTTATTCGCCAATTCTTCCGGACATCCGGGAGGACTACCAGACTCATTCACATTAGTCTCACCATTGTCGTCCGAATCGTCTTCAGAATCGTTCTGCTTTCCTTGTATGTACAGCTTCTAACACTTTTGATATTTGCAGTATTTCTCTCGTTATTATAGGCTGCATGCAATGCTCTTTATGTATACGGTCGGCATGGCCCAAAAAGCTTGCGAGATCAGACACTTTATTCTCGGAAAGATTGAAGTTTACACACATCGTAGCTATGTGTTTTCGCAAAATAGTTCTTTTTAGAGTATTCGGTTTTGCAGCACCGCATTCCTCTGCAAATTTGCCATTAAATCGCAGGCTCTGAGGTACTTATAATCTCCCTTGAACGTACCTACCTGGAATACCGAATAAATATGGGTCGTTTTAAAAACGCTTCTAAATTCGCGGAATTATTGCCATCCGTTTTTTGTTTCGCTTTCTTATTATCTTTATTATTTTCCGATTTATTGCGTTTTTTTAAACAATTTTGAGCTATATGACCTTTCTTACTATAATAATGGCAAGTAAAGTCTTTGAATTTCTTACTTTGAACCTGTTGTCTGTTGGCTCGGATTTTGCTATCGTTCCTTCGAAACAGAGATCATGAAAATCTTTTAAAGCAGAATAAATTTTAGCTTTTGCTCCATATGCTACATAACCGACTAATAGAAAAACCACCTTTTTTTATCTAATAAATGATCCAACTGTCCTTTTGTCTTATCACTAAAACAAAAATCATGAAGTTGATCTAAGCAATGTCTCACCAATATTGACCTCGTCCTAGTCCTTTATCATCGGTTTTTTTTTAAAACAAGTTATTTACCGACAATTCCTGCCGCACTCTGTTTTTCCAGTTATCTTTTACATTGTAGACATTTTCGAAATGTTCGTAAATGTCTTTGATTTGTAGTCTGTGGAATGGCGCTGCCTCGAGCACCTTGATTAACGCCTGCCTTATGGCCTCAGCAGTATGCAGCGGTAATAGGGGAGATCGAGGGGGAGATGTACTAATAATCCCGATTGGTTATGCGGTTATGCTCCTCCACTCAATATCCTACATAAATTAGCCTAAAACTTTTTTCAAGGAGGTCATTTAAGCAGTCCGTTTTTTCATTTTCTTTAAAACAAGATTCGTGGAATTTTTTTAAAAGAGAAGCAGCACGAGTTCCAGAACAGCATAACGCATTGGATAAGTTCTAATTGGTTCAAAACCTTTCTGAAGAAAGTCAATTAAAAGCTGTTTTTTCTCCTTTTTCATCAAAAAGGATATTATGCAATTCCAGAAAAGCCTGCTTAAAATTAATTTTTGCACTTATCATACTAGATAAATTATGTGAGCTAAATTCTGCTCTATAGAAATGATCTACAAGTTCTCTCTTAATAAGCCAAAAATTATAGAATTCTAGAAAAGTATCTTTAGCCTGAGCTCCTGCTCCGTTCAAAGTACTGGACATATTAGCTATGTCTACTTTATTGTCTTTTAGAACTTGTAAATAGTTCATTCCTTCTTCATTCTCAAACCAAAGGTTATATAAGCCTTCAAAAGCTGTTTTAGCATTAGCTCCTGCTCCGTTCAAAATACTGGACATATTAGCTATGTCTACTTTATTGTCTTTTAGAACTTGTAAATAGTTTATTTCTTCTTCATTCTTAAATCAAATGTTATATAAGCCTTCAAAAGCTGTTTTAGCCTTAGCTCCTGCTCCACTCAAAATACTGGACATACGAACTAGATCTACTCCTTTTTTTTCTAGAGTTTCTAAATACTTTGTTTTCTTTCCTTTATCATAAAACTAAAGGTTATATAAGCTTTCAAAAGCTGTTTCAGCATTAGCTCCTGCTCTGTGTAAAATACTGGGCATATTAGTTAGATCTACTCCTTTTTTTTCTAGAGCTTCTAAATACTTTATTTTTTTTCCTTTATTATCAAACCAAAAATTATATAAGCTTTCAAAAGCTGTTTTAACATTAGCTCCTGTTTTACTCAAAATACTGGACATATTACGTATAACTCTACTTTTATACAAAACATTAAACATGATCTTCTTCTTTTGTAGCTAAAAATCTTCTTAATTCTTTAAAACCACACGTGACTTTACTATAAGAAACTGCTTGAACGAATTGGTCTTTTTCAGTGCTCTTTTCCTTTTGAATTTCTTGAAAACTAAATTTGCCGTCCTTTATATCTTTAAGAAGCATTTTTATCCTTTCTAGTGTAATACATTCTCCTACATTATCTAGAAGACTTTCTAGATAACGCAATGCTATCTCGTGTAATATATCAGGATTCAATTCACTATTGTCTTCTTGACTTCGAAGAATTTTAGCTAGTTTTTCTTTATTTTGTCTAATTGCAAAAGTTAGTGTAGCTAAAAAGGATTTTATATTAAGCTCATCATAATTTTCAAAAACTTTTTGTTTAGAAAGGCTATCGTTTTTTGTAAAAATTTAAAACAATTACCTGCGACAACATAAGGGAAGTCTAGCACTTTAGGATCTGTTTTATCAAACTTATCAAATTCAAGATGAGATAAATCTTCAAAGGCAGAAGGTTTAGCATTTCTATTTTTGTTTAATTTATTGTCCTTTGTGAGATTTAATTCCTTATCAGTATAGACAACGAAACTTCTTATATCATAATTAATATAATCATTTTTTAGTTGGATAAAATTATTTAAAAGCTCAGTAAAAGTTGAATCTAATCAAGAAAAAGTAACATTCTTGCTTTTTACAGTGTAAAATTGCACATGAGTAAGCTTACCTTCGGGACGAAAGGTAATACCATCTAGCATGTCCGAATTATCCTGTCTGCTACTTAAGCCAGCGGCACACGGTGCTATTTTGTCTGCTGGATTACTTGCGTGCGCCTGTGCTGGCACTCTTGCTGTCTGCTAGGCTAGAAAATTGTATGTCTGCTGGTCACGCTGTTGACTGATCTGCTAGATTTCTGTGATAGAACAGGTGCTATTTTTCTTGCATGGTCCTGTGCTGGCTCATTGCGAGAGCCAATCAAAACACAGTCTGAGGTTAAGGTTATGTGAAAGAAGTTATGTCAAAGTATTTTCTCGCAAGGGTTGTTGAATAGAAAGAAATATGACGTCCACCACAAGCCGCAAAGGAAATGAAAAGAAAAATTGGACTAAAGAAGCTATTTTGTGTTTAATAGAGGCTTATAAGGAGGAAACATGTTTATATGCAGTGAATACGCCAAATTATCATAATAAGCATGTTCGAAATGAAGCATTAAAAAATGTATGTGCCGCTGTCTCAGTTTTTAAACCTGGAATTACAGAAAGCGAGTGTGCAGCAAAGTTTCACAATTTGCGGAATCAATTCAATATTGAAAATACAAAAGTGAAAACATCAATGAAATCTGGAACTAGTACTGACGATGTAAATATGAGAATCTAACCTCTTGCAATTCTAATGATTTTTAATATTTTATATAATGTTTTATATAATAATTT
Organism: Temnothorax unifasciatus; assembly: GCA_030770225.1. NCBI lineage: Eukaryota > Metazoa > Arthropoda > Insecta > Hymenoptera > Formicidae > Temnothorax > Temnothorax unifasciatus. Next base: position 383,446 of record JASTWK010000112.1, on the reverse strand, counting down.
TGTATAAATATGTCTTATTGTTTTATTTTTACAATTTTTTTTAAATATTTACAGGTGTACAAACCAAATCTTTGGTACTTTAATCATTTGAAATTCTTAGAAACTTATTTTACACCTCGGAAAAGCAGGAATTCTATAGAGAAAAAATCTACAGAAAAGCTATTGACTTCTACTCAGGTAAAATGTTACGATATTTTTTAAACTAAAATTTAAATAATCTGTGAATCAATATCATCACAAATCACAAATCATTTCCATGGCCTAAACTATTAGAATTTTATTATATTTTATTATATAGGCTTTTTATTAATGAGGAATTATTTATTTCTTATACTTATATTTTTTATTGTAGGATAACGAATCATCAGAGACTCAACAACTTACTCAAATGAATGTTCTTAATGAATATTCTGAAATGAATGAAGAATGTATGGACGAAGAATGGTTAGATGTACTTTTCATGAAGAATTCTACTGATGAAGCCATGAACAAATCAGTTAGCGCTGAAGAACCATCAGAAGTTGTAATTGTACCAGCCACTAACCAATTGCTACCAGTCACTAATTCTGATGCTACTAGTTCTGATGCTACCACATCCATGACTCCTGATAGAACATCTCGTTCAATAAACATTCCTCGTCCACCTCCTCCTATCAGTCCAGCAAATTCTACGTCGTCGTCATCAGGAATTAATAGTGACATACGAAGTTCACTTTCGTCAACTCAAAAACCTCGAAAGAAATGTAAATCACGTACTGAAGATACTTATGCTGGAGCTATTGAGTCATTAGCAGACTCAATGAAGCAACCTATAATTATAAAATCACCGGATGCGTCTACAAACAATCCTTCAAATAATATGTCGGATCCTGTTGATACCTGTATGGCATTTGTGGGATCAATGCTGAAACGTTTTAAAAATGATATGTTAAAATTTGAAATAATGAATACATTGGTTCAGACTGTTCTAAATGCCAGCACTAAAGAATCAGAAAGTACAAGACATAACTAATTTTTCTTATATTATATATTATAATTTTATATCTATTATTATATATCTATATATCTATGTTCTATCTTATTATATCTATGTTTGTATCGTAGATATAAACATAGATATAATAATAGATATTATATCTGTGATTACACCTATTAATTTTTTATATATGAAAGCAGAATTTTATTTTTAGTTTTGAAACATAGATATGAATGCTATGATGTTTTAAGTTTTTAAGCACTGATACAGCGGTACACATTTATTAAGCAGGGAACACAGACTGCTGCATAACGCATAAGAAAATGACCCAATCAGAATACTTTATTTCTACCTCCACGATGGAAGTGGAGGACTATGATTGGTTCATTTTCTTATGCGTTATGCAGAAGTCTGTGTTCTCCGCTTTAACGTCTGATTTCAAATGCTTATCGATGACTTATCAAAGCTCACAATTTTAAGTTTAAGTTTTTATTATATATCTATATATCTATGTTCTATCTTATTATATCTATGTTTGTGTCGCAGATGTAAACATAAATATAATAATAGATATTATATCTGTGATTACACCTTTTATTAATTTTTTTATTTAAAAGCAGAATTTTATTTTCAGTTTTGAGGCATAGATATTATTAAGATATGCTTTAATTTGTTAAACACTGAGACAGCAGTACACATTTGTCAGCGTCTGATTTTAAACATGCTTATCGATTACTTACCAAAGTTCACAATTTTAAGTTTAAGTTTTAAGTTAATTAAAAGTTTCAAAATTTTATTGTAAAATAAAAAAATAAAATGTCAAAAATACAAATTTAGTTTCTTACAATTATACATTTATTTACAGTTATTTAATATTACAGTATAATTTCAATTACATAATTAACAATTTCCCCTCTCTACAGCAAACATACTGCCATGGAACAGCACCAGTTGTATTAAAGTATGTGGCAAACATATCTCTTATTTCTCCAGCTGAAACAGATGAACGATTTCCACCTTGTTGGCCCACACTGCGTAACTCTGACTCAAGTGTTTCTGAGTTTTCACTTCTATATTCAGAAGGAATATAACATCGCACTTTTTTACTCAAAAGAAAATTATGAAGAAGGACACACGCATACGTTACAGTCTCTACCTTTTCTACAGAGAGTGGCATGGGATTTAAGAGAACTCTGAATCTATTAGCAAGAATGCCAAATGCATTTTCAGAAATTCTTCGTGCCCTGCTTAATCTGTAATTAAATATTCGTCTGTCTTGTGTCAAGCCACGTTCTGGGTATGGCTTCATTAAATTTATATGCAAAGGAAAAGCATCATCTCCTACAATTACATATGGCATTCTAAAATTAAAGCCAGGCAGAATGCTCGGTTGTGGCAAATTCAGATTGTTTTCTTTTAATTTTATTCCTAATGGACTTTCGCGGAACACTGTAGAGTCATGAGTGCGACCATTTTTACCAATGTCTACAAAGATAAATTTATAATCTGCATCTACTAAGGCCAAAAGAATGATGCTATCTCTCCCTTTATAGTTACGATATTGTGATCCATCACACCGTGGAGGGCGAAAAAAAATATGCTTGCCATCTAAAGCACCAATACAATGAGGGAACTGCCACATAGTTTGAAATTTATCGCTAACAATTTCCCAATCTTCGGGCTTACATGGAAATGATATGACTTTTTCTTCAAGGACTGCAATGATAGCCTGCAATGTTTCTGGTATAATCTGCGACAGAGTATTTGGAGCAATTCTTGTGGAGAATGAGAGATCTTGAAATGAGTTGCCTGTTGCTAGATATCGGAGGGTTGCACTCAGTCTCATTTGAGGAGAAATAGCTTCTCTCATTACAGTATTTTTCTTCTTAATATATGGAGTAATGAGAAATAATAATTCCTCCATAACCACTTCCTGCATTCGAACATAATTTTGAAAAGATCTTGGATCTTCAGGTCTACAAGAAATACAAAAAGTAAGAAATACAAATAAAACATATAAGACAGTAAAGGTAAATGCCACGAAAAATTATACTTACCCGAGTTCTTCAAATAACATTGTAAGCACACTATCACTCATATCGCGTCGCTGCAACCATTGTCGGCTCCACAAACGTCGGTGACGTTGGTTCCGTCGTAATTGATCAATAATTAGAAATAATGCAATTGCCTTTTTTCGACGTTGTACTGCCGTAATAATGGCCAGTTCCATATTTATTTACTGGATGTCAGTACAAAAGCCAGTACGAAAGCTTGCATCGTCTGACGCCAAGCCAGCAACACGGTCAGCAGCACTGCCAGCAATGTTGCCCACAAGGTAGCAAGCACGCAAATCCAGCTAGCAATCCAGCAGATAAATAGCATCGTGTGCCGCTGGCTTTATACACGTATCATGACTATTTGATGATGTATAAATATTATATGAAGATAACTTCAATAAATTTCTTCGGATTGAACTTCTTTCAATCGGTTTCAATCGGACATTTTTAGCAGAGTACTAACGCGTTGATTATTGCAATTTTTTTTGTTTTTGCAACATTTTGCGGGTGACGTTTAACTTCTTTTGTAGTTTTATTACTCTATCCTTTAACTCTATCGCGTACTTTATTTTTTGTGCTGGGTTAATATGACTAATCGCTTTCGCGTATTTTTCAAAAGCTCATTGTAGTTTATTTTTAATTGTTCATAGTCGGATTGCAGCTCTTTATTTTTTCAATAGATTTCAACAAAAATCTTATTTGAGTTTGAGCTGATATAGGAGTACTACTATCTCTGTGTATTATCAGTTAGGAATGGCTGAGATTGCTCATAATCATTAATAATTTCGTAAACTGTAGTTCGATTTAAACGAAATCTTTCCTTAAACTTGAAAAATAATAGAATTCAATTTCTTTATTAAAAATATGCGGAGTTTTAACTTACCTGTTTGTCAGACATTTCATGAATTACATATTTTTTATATAATTTCTTATTTTTGGAATAGAATTGCGTATATGCGATAGCAAAATTTCATTTTTATCCTTCTCGCTGCTACTACTTGTAGACAATAATTCTAATAACACACCTATTTTACTGGCATTATCTATCTTATAATTTTACCTGAGAGTAAAAACACATAATAATTATACGAACTTAAATTGCTTATTTTATAATAACATTTTATTTATTTATGTTTTTAAATATTTCAAGATTTTTAAACGTTAAAATGTTAAAAAACTATTATAATAAATTTCAAGTAGTATGATGGCTAAGTTTATTTTCTACGATGAACAGTCGATAAAGAGATGGCTAGGCGTTTGCAGACAATTCTTGATCAATCCTGAGAGAGATACGAGAAAATGGGCAGTTGAAGGTCTGTCGTATCTCACTTTTATCCTCAAGGTCAAAGACGAGTTGATCAAAGACCAACAAGCCGTTAAAGCGATAATCGAGTTCGCCAAGACGGAAAGTCAATCAATTCTCTATCAAGTGGACAAATTGTTGGTGAATTTGTGCAGCGCTTATGACAAGGATGTTCTCATACCCGAGAGAGAAATATTTATCAATTATTAAAATACGTTTATTGACTTCTCTCAGGGTTTTAATATAAGCAGAATACTTCTTTATTTCAAGTACTGCTAGAGTATTGATTTGAAGTTTTTTGAGATGATATTTATACGACCTAGTCAGATGATTGTTATAACACAACTACAAGTGTAAATAGTAAATATTTTATAAAAAACAAACTACTAGATATCTTTCTTATAAATATAATTATTTATTTTAAGAAATATTAATCTTCGAAAATCGACTTTTGTCCAGCTAGATTGCCGTTTTGGCCCACTATGAGACGGCGAGAAGCGCCTGTGCGTTTCTTCCGGTTGTCATCCGCAACGATTTTTGCGTATGAAGTCAATAAGAAAGAATGAGATAATTTTTTTATCGACAAATATAAACATAAAAACGTCGTAGATTCATGTAGATTTGTCAGAGATTCGCAGAGTTCTAGTCTTCGTGACATCGACGTTTCAGTCCCTTTAGAGAAATGGCACTTGTACAAGATTACAATACGGATGGGGAAGACGATTTGCAAGCGAGTCAATGGTACGAAGTAAGAGAAACCACATTGTTTCTCGTCGATGCTACACAGAAGATGTTTGAGATAGAACCCGAGACCAAGCTCAGTCATATCTAAAAGTTTTTCAAGTTGTACAAGCAAATTCTTCGGTAGAAGTTAGCATGGAGTATGCAGGATTGGACGGGTGTGGTATTATTTGGTACCGAAGGAAGCGACGCGAACTCAACATGGAAGAACATTCAGAGCTCACACGAACTCAGAGTTGTTACTCTGGGCGATTTACAACTGGTCAGAAAATTAATTAAAAGCGGCATGAAGGGTTACCAGAGCATGAAATCCGAGGATGCGTACCCGTTTCACGACGCGTTGACATGACGCGTTGACCTGGAGATTGATTTGGTCGTGCGTACTTTGGGCAGAAAACGTAGATGCTTGCAAACGAAATTGCTGAGCAAAGCGACTAATCAAATTTATTGAGATCAACGTATTTCAAGGGTGAAGAGGCTTATAAAAAGGACAGTGACAATGACAGTGAGGAACCTGATTTACCTTTTGTGATACCAGAAGTTAACTTGGAAGTTAACTAAGGAGTCGATCGGTGGTATGAAGCTGCGTTTCACGCAAAAGGCGCTGCACCGGATAAAACATATACATCCACCAGCTATCAAGATAATCGGCCTATACCCGACGATTTTTTTAGATATCACATTAAACGGAAGTACTTTGTCAGAGCAGATTACGATAGCACTCGTAAAGACAATCTATTGTTTTTTGGCGTTTTATTAAATAAATACGCCACTCAAGGAAGAATGATAGTGTGCGCGTTCACGTTGTGGATGAATACTCAAACTAATCTCTGCTACATGATTTCAAATGCTGAACTGCGGTTTTTATCTATCGAGAATCGCATTCCAAGACCACATAGGAGACAAGAGCGAAGCATTGCTGCATTACGACGCCTAGAATTGTGTAACCGATAAGCAAGTTGCGTTGTGGAAAAAAGCAATTGATCGACTCGACGTGAACTACCATACGCATATGTTCAAATCCTATAAATTAGAATGTCAAATACAAATAGTGGGGAAGTTAGCTCTGGACAAAGAACTCGGTTCTCCGCCTTCCTAATTATTTTCTCGTAATTTAGCTAACGATCTTTTTCATTTTTACACTTTCTCCGAGATGATTAGGATAAAAAGCTAGACGAGAGTTGAAACACGTGTCTTGATACCTTGATACCTAATATGTATGTATGTATGTATGTATCTATATATATATATATATGCTGACATTACGTCGTCAGGCTGCATCAGCTGACTGGAAGCAATTAGCTGTTCCACTGCAACTTCGCCTTCGCTGTCATCTAACGGTATTGTCGTATCGGCGTCGGAACTGTTGTCTTTATTAATATTATTAGGGATAGGAGTGGATGTGTGAATTCTTGGGTCATCTGACTTCATCTCGGCCTTGGTTTTGAGCGTCTGCCTGGCTGGTGTCACTTTCTTCTTGGTGGATATCTGTGCAGCTGCCTTGCCTTTCAGCAACAAGTCCAAGGGTGTCAATGCAGCCGGCTGGTTTTTGGACGTTGCGCTCGAGTCGTTGTCCGTGTCGCTCTCCGTCTTTTCTTTTAACTGCTTCGCTGCTTGCGCAAAAGCTCGTCTTTTCGGTAAGGGTGTTAGCTGAATATTTTCAATAATCTTAGGTTTTGTTTTCAGGCTGGATTTCCTTTTCCTCGCTTTATTTGCTTCATCTCTTCTGTCTGCTTCTCGTACCGTTGTTGGTCGCGCTTCGTCGATCTCTTCGTCACTTTCAACATCGACCTCGATGTCTACTTCTGGTACCCTCTTCATTGGTGTTTTCTTTTTATCTGGTTGTTCTGGCTCTTCTAGAAAGTCGAACACTTACAAACGTGGATCGATTATATATATATATATATATATATATATATATATATATATGTATGTATAACTTTTTAACATTTCGAAATGATTCCATAAACTTTGGTAGTCTTTTCTCTATATAAATTGAAGCAAAATCAAGCATTTTAGCTTGGTGATACTCTAATTCTTCTTCATCTTCTGGGAATTCCTGAAGTTTAGATCTTATCCATGGTCTTATATATTTTCTATCGATATATTTTCAAGCTTGTTTATCTTTAATTGTTTTCAATGTAAGTATGTCAGATAATGAACAATTTGCAGATAGGTAACAATACATTTCTTTTTTTATTAGGCCTTCATTGTGTTGATACATATAATTTTACGCATGCCGGCCGGCACCCTCACAGACTCGTACTTGACGTTGTGCATTATTGGTGTCTCTCTTTCCACGGTGTGCAATAGCGTTTCCGGCACCCAATTACGGAACGCCATATCATCGAGGACGATGCCGTCGGTGAGTCCTCTTTGATACCTCGCCCAGTCCTGCTTGCTACGCACTAGGAGCAGATGCTCGAAGTGCGACAGCGCGAATTGAGTTTTGCCTATTTGTGTCTGTAATCGGAAGACGAACGAGAGTGAGTGAGAGATAGGGAGAGAGGCAGAGAGGGAGAGGGAAAGGGGGAGAGGGAGAGGGAGAGGGAGAGGGAGAGATATTGGCGAGCAAAATTATTCAAAGAGGAAAAATAAATGGCGAGGAAAATAAATGGCTTACCGGTCCGACGAAAATCACCGCGTTTTGCCGGGCGGAAATTTTACGAGCGGGAGCAAAAATTCTTGCGGGGCAAAGAGCGCCTGCTCGTTTTCGGCATAGTGGTTTTCAAAATAGCTCGCAATCTTTTTCTGATGGAGGATGTAGAAACATAAATCGCGCGATTCTATGTATTTCATCGCCTCTGCGTACGTTGCTGACGCACGTGCAGCGACGAGCATCTCGTTCGCCTCGCTGGTGGTTCCTTTATCAAAAATTGGTACCTCGCCGAATCGGTAGAGCGCCCCGTCCCTCGTGGCGGGGTCGCAGCAAGCGCGGAGCATCGTCTTTGGATCGTCAGTGATTTGAATCTTGCCTCCGTCGGGCAACGACCTCGCCAGCGCGGACAAATGCCGCTGATACTTCTATCCGAACAGCATCCTCAAAAACTTGGACCCGTCGGCCGCCCTCTCCACCTGGCCGACCAGCCAGGAGACGCGTTCACGGTAAGGCTGCGTTCGGAAACGTCACCCGAGTGCACACGAGTATACTCCCTTCTCTTTCTATCTCAGCGAGTTAAAAGGAGAAGGGAGTATACCCGTGTGTACCCGGGTGACGTTTCCGAACACAGGTTAAATGTTGAGCTTGCTCGTGAGCTCCTCCACTCCGGGGCCCGCGAGACACACGTTGAAAACCCGCGAGCGCGACATTTTAGCGGAAATCTTGCTGTTCGGTTCGCGGCACACAACCGACACGTTGATGCGAGAACGCAGGAATGGCGAGCACGGTTTCGTGGGGACGCGGATCGCGCACAGTGTATTTTTCTATTCGTCCGGCGCATGCGCGCGCGTGCCATTGTCGCACAACGCGGCGTGGGAGGGATTTCGCGATTCTCGGAACACGCGCCGCGAGAGCGCGGGCGGGGCCGACGGCGGAACGTTGCCCGGGACACGCGCCGCACCGTGGTGGGGGACGAAACGTAAATTAGGCCTGACCGACCTGGGGGAAAAAATATGAAAAACAAGCCATTTCCAACGAAATCAGATGACATTGCAAAATGTTTTTCTACATTTGTATAACGCAGACGGCATTGCGACAAGATCGTCAAAATATTCCAATGTCGCCGCCAATGAGGAGGCCGAAAACACAACACTTTCTCAGAACGTCCGGCTATCGCAAAAATTACATTTTGTGTCTGCGTGCATTAATTTAAAAGCGTATGTGTAGGAAAGAAAGGAGAAGGATAGAGAGGATTGAAGAATGAATTTGAAATTCATTGAAGAATATATATATATATATATATATATATATATATATATGTTAATGTACCCGCCAAAAGGGAACGTGAGCTGGGATTAGACCGTCGTGAGACAGGTTAGTTTTACCCTACTGATGACCAGTCATTGCGATAGTAATCCTGCTCAGTACGAGAGGAACCGCAGGTTCGGACATTTGGTTCACGCACTCGGTCGAGCGGCCGGTGGTGCGAAGCTACCATCCGTGGGATTATGCCTGAACGCCTCTAAGGCCGTATCCTCTCTAGTCAAAGGTGGCAATGATATCTCTAGGAGTCTCGTGAGTCGAAAGGCTCAAAACAATGTGACACACTACTAGGCGGCCGGTCCTCGCGGGCCGGTCGTCGCACGAGCCCGGTTTGCCGTACGGCGCCTCTGCCCGTCGTCGGGATCTCACCGCTTACGACGGCACGGCGTCTAACGGTCGAACATGAGTTTCGCGAGTTCGATGTCGAGACTCGGAATCGTCTGTAGACGACTTAGGTCTTTTATATATATATATATATATATATATATATGGGGCATTCCACGCCAATTCGCAAGGGGTGAAACTTCGACCTTTTTATTTTTGATGGCTGCTCGTTTTTTAACAGGTCTTTACGAGTACTATACCCCTGTAAGATCGTTTTTATAATAAATGTAGCGTTTCCGAAATAGAGCCTGCGCAAAATGAGGACTGCAAAATTTTCAATGAATTTTTTCGCCTATTAGACAACGTCTAAGAAAAAAAATCATTGAACATAAAATACGCTATTTAGATCATAGTTTAAGAAAAAAATTACTCCAAATTTTTATAATGATGATTTTAAACTAATAAAGTAAAAAAACGCACAAAAATTTGAATATCTCAAAAACCCCATTTTTTATTTTTTTAAAATTTATAGGGAATATTCTAGGGAGTATTAGAAAAATTTTAAGCCTGGTCCAAAGTTGGGCAGAATTTTTGGGAATTTTTTATAAATTTTTTTGTGAGGCAATAGTAATATTTGACTCACAAAAGTGTAGTTAAAAACGCGTTTCAGACAATTCTAAATCGATTTAGATGTACTTTTTTTTAGTGATTGACGTTACTATGATGAAGATCTCGGCATAGCACACGACAATTGCGATGAACAGTGTGGGAAAGGCGAAAAAAAATAAATTTATGAAGAAATTTAATTCAATAAGTACATTTATTTAAGAACATATTATTTATTATTTTGTGCTTAGTATAATTATTCGAAAATGAGTAATCTTTAACAATTAATTTATAATTTTTACTTGGTATGACGCAGTGGACACGTTGAGTCTGAGGTATTCTTTTCGTTCTTTTCGTTTGATCGTACCGACCTGTCAAAAATTCGGCGGCGATTTCATAATTTTTTTTGGTCCCAATACTTGACGTATAGGGACGGGGCAAAAATTTTGCAGTCCTCATTGGAACAAGAAAAATTATGAAATTGCTGCCGAATTTTTGACAGGACGATCAAACGAATACCTCAGACTCAACGTGTCCACTGCGTCATACCAAGTAAAAATTATAAATTAATTGTTAAAGATTACTCATTTTCGAATAATTATACTAAGCACAAAATAATAAATAATATGTTCTTAAATAAATGTACTTATTGAATTAAATTTCTTCATAAATTTATTTTTTTCGCCTTTCCCACACTGTTCATCGCAATTGTCGTGTGCTATGCCGAGATCTTCATCATAGTAACGTCAATCACTAAAAAAAAGTACATCTAAATCGATTTAGAATTGTCTGAAACGCGTTTTTAACTACACTTTTGTGAGTCAAATATTACTATTGCCTCACAAAAAAATTTATAAAAAATTCCCAAAAATTCTGCCCAACTTCGGACTAGGCTTAAAATTTTTCTAATACTCCCTAGAATATTCCCTATAAATTTTAAAAAAATAAAAAATGGGGTTTTTGAGATATTCAAATTTTTGTGTGTTTTTTTACTTTATTAGTTTAAAATCATCATTATAAAAATTTGGAGTAATTTTTTTCTTAAACTATGATCTAAATAGCGTATTTTATGTTCAATGATTTTTTTTCTTAGACGTTGTCTAATAGGCGAAAAAATTCATTGAAAATTTTGCAGTCCTCATTTTGCGCAGGCTCTATTTCGGAAACGCTACATTTATTATAGAAACGATCTTACAGGGGTATAGTACTCGTAAAGACCTGTTAAAAAACGAGCAGCCATCAAAAATAAAAAGGTCGAAGTTTGACCCCTTGCGAATTGGCGTGGAATGCCCCATATATATATATATAAGTACCTAACGTCTGTATGTATGTCTTATAATTATTTATTTTTAAACTGCAATAATTGTACATTAATTGTTTAAAAAAGTTTATTTATTTTTCTCAAATAACACTAGTTTACAAAATAAAAAAATTTTTTTGTACATTCAATGCCACTATTTTTTTCCTATGTATTTTGGCCCACTAAACACAAAAATCACCTATAAAAATTTTTGTATGGATAGGTTTTCGAGATATGAATTTTTGAATTTTTTTTCGGAGATAGTTTCACATTTTAGGCCATATCTCGACTTAGAAACGTACGATTGGGTCGCACAAGCTCTCATTGTAAAGGTAATCGAATTCCGAACAATCGCCTTTCACATTGTTTTCCAATCGGTTCAGTAGTTTCAGTGTTATGGACCAAAATATATGAAAAACGTCGATTTTTTGGGCCAAAATAAGAGTAGAAAATTCACTCTATCGCCATGCAAAAATAGAAAACGTCAAATTATGTCCAGTTTCTTATTGTTTACGTGTAGGTCGTACTTTTACGAAGAAAACTAGCTGTGGATGAAGAAAATCTATCGATAAATACCGGAGTTATGAGCAATTGAGTGAAGGTACAAAAAATCAAATTTTACTCTGTTTTTGTATTTTTCCCTTATTTATATAGAAAACGTTTGAATATTACATGCGTCGATTAGAAATAACACTAGTGTACAAAATAAAAAATTTTTTCTGTAAATTCAATGCCACTATTTTTTTCCTATGTATTTCAAGATATAAATTTTTGGATTTTTTTAGGAAAAAAATAGTGGCATTGAATTTACAAAAAAATTTTTTATTTTGTACACTAGTGTTATTTCTAATCGGCGCATGTAATATTCAAACGTTTTCTATATAAATAAGGGAAAAATACAAAAACAGAGTAAAATTTGATTTTTTGTACCTTTACTCAATTGCTCATAACTCCGGTATTTATCGATAGATTTTCTTCATCCACAGCTAGTTTTCTTCGTAAAAGTACGACCTACACGTAAACAATAAGAAACTGGACATAATTTGACGTTTTCTATTTTTGCATGGCAATAGAGTGAATTTTCTACTCTTATTTTGGCCCAAAAAATCGACGTTTCTCATATATTTTGGCCCATAACACTGAAACTACTGAACCGATTGGAAAACAATGTGAAAGGCGATTGTTCGGGATTCGATTACCTTTACAATGAGAGCTTGTGCGACCCAATCGTACGTTTCTAAGTCGAGATATGGCCTAAAATGTAAAGCTATCTCTGAAAAAAAATTCAAAAATTCATATCTCGAAAACCTATCCATACAAAAATTTTTCTAGGTGATTTTCGTGTTTAGTGGGCCAAAATACATAGGAAAAAAATAGTGGCATTGAATGTACATTTTGGCTGTAAACTAGTGTAATCTTTTACATTACAATTTTCCAAATTAATATAATATTTTTTTATTTTTGTTTTTTTTCTTCTGTGTCTGATTTTTAATATCTCTTTCTTCTTTGTGATTACCACGCTTTTCCATGTCTTGATTTTTTTTGGTCTTGCAGCTTTCTCCATGTCATAATTTAGTGCTGCTCTTAGCAGTAGATCATCCTGACCGTCTTTTAACGTACATTTTTTTACAAATCACGTATATTTTTTAAAACAAAAATTGGAAACCCTTTTATTATTAGCAATTTTTTCAATTTTATTACATTTTTTAGTTCTTTCTACTCCCATCATATTTCATATTTCATATATAATTCTTTAAGATTCGGTCAATTAATTCTCGAAAAATTGGAAAAATTTCTGATAGCGTCATCCAAAAAGATCGGTAACGAAAAATGTATCTCTACACTTCATATACAATTCTTTGAGTTTCGATCAATTATTTCCCGAAAATTAGAAAAAATTAGAAAAATCGGTTTCCAGAAAATTGGTAACGAAAAACTATACACATCATGGCACTCCCCGGGAAATTCTACCTCTGTTTCATATACTTTTAATAAAAATTCGGTCCATTAACAAATGAGTAGTTCGCGGACAGACAGACAAACAGTCGAGTTTTATATAATAGTATGATATGATATATTATTTTAATAATATTATTTTAATAAAATGTATAATAAACATACAGACATACTTATGTCGGAAATTACAATACTTTCCAATCTATCACAATTCAATGTTCAATAAAATTGAACATAAGAACGAAATCCTTGAATTTTAATATCTTTTTCTCTGTTTAATATATTTTCTAGTACTTCTAGTTGAACTTGCACCTGTGGCAATGTTTTTAGTCTTTCAGAGCAACCTTTTTCTCATTTAGATATTTCTGAAACAGATTTCTGCATAAATGGCCAATTAATACTTCACATATTGGATCGAACATAATCTCGATGTAATCGGGCCGCGAAGCTGATTTCTACGTGCCTATCGTCAGTCTCGTGGCACGGATTCGATCCATACGGGGTTGTCGATCACGCCGCCCCGCGTGGTCGATCACGCGTCGATCCCGCCCCACGCACAGATGCGAGCATGCCGCCGGCATCGTCGAGAATCGGAGCACGGCGCAACTCCGGACACGCGCAGTGTCTTTGTTCGCGAAAATTGTGCCCGTCGCGCAACGCCGTCAATCATCGGATCAATCAGAGAGCGCCGCGTTCCGGATCTCTCCCCCCGTTTCCGTCTTTCGAGAACTCATCGGGCGGAAGAGAACGGCCTTGTGGCAGACTTGTTTCGCACGTCGCCAAGTCAAGTGATTTCGGCAAAACGGCAAACATACTGAGTGTGTGGTTTCTCCACCGATTCGTGCGCGGCATCGCCGCGCCGCCCAATCAGTTATTCAAAGTGCGTGATTATCAAGGAATCCAACGTTCTTTAAGTCGCGACAGTGACTACTATTCGTGCGAGCTTCTCCATTCAACCGGGATAAGCACGACTCCAGACTCCGAGTAGCCAAGGACATTCAACAGCAATCTTTGAGCATGACCGTCCTGCCCTGTTCGCCAGGTGAGCTCGTCTCCGATCCGTGTCATCGCGTCGCGTTCGCGCTCGTCGTCTGCCTCACGGACAAGATCTCCGCCGCTCGACCGCAACATCTCCGTCGTAAGGGCATCAAGTCGGTGCTCGGCAGGATTTCCGTATCGCGTTTGCGGCAGACAAAAGACGACTCAAGATTTTCGAGCGATTCGAATTCCGACAGTGTATCGTGAAAACGGTCTTTTGACATCGAGCTCTCATCGATGCAAATCAATACCGGATATCGGTTACGAACGTCGTTCTCTCGAGTGGTGCCGGCATAACTCGCGCTCCGCGGAATCTCCGGCCGAGCACGAAACAAATAAGAATACAATTATTTACCAATACTTTGCTCGAAAATATTTCTTAAAATTCGTGTGATATCGTGGTTTGCTCATTTTAATAAAATAAAGGAAAATTCTTTTATGTTAATTTATTTATTATGCTGTTTATGGACTGTATTTTACAATTTAATGTTAACTGGTTTGAAAAACGCGAAATGACCAACAGCGGCAGACAAGCTCGTATATACATTGTCGACCGCTGTGAAGCTCGAACGTTAGGTTCAAATTAACGAAAACAACACTACATACAACACTTTGTCATGAGAATATAAATTTAAATGAGAATATAAGCGACTGAGTATTATTTCAATGAGTTATTTAATAAAACTCATTGCACGGAGTCTATGCGATGATCTTTTTATACCATAAAATACCATTTCATTAATTAATTAAAAAAATTTAAAACTTTACTACGTACAAGATCTTTAATTCTCTCTGAATCAAAATAAGCAACAATAAATAATTGTAAAATGCTATCAAATGCACAGGTTTGTTAACGAATAATTGTTCTTTCCAAATTTTAACCGATTTTAAAGATATAATAAAATTAAAGGTATTACCTATTTTTTATTATTGGTATCTTATCCTAATAATTAAAAATATTATTTTGTCGTTTGTATCAAGATTAGTTATAATCGCTGATAGTGCATCTCTAACGAATGGTCGAATAATGAACGAAGAGATATCGGATACATTTTGGTTTAATTGCGACTTGAAATAACTGACTTGAGATTCGAAATAGCTTCTAGATCATGCAACAGACCGAACGATAATATTAGTATCTAATAAAAATTAATTTTGCATATTATTCTTTTGCAAATATCTTTTTTTAGCCGGTTGGCTTGCTGTCTTTGCTTCCGCTTTTCTTTTTGAATAAACCTATGGAAGGCCTGCTTTATTTGCTGAAAAATTAAAAAATTATTATTATTATATTTTTTTATAATACTTCAATGTTCAAAACATTTAAAACAAGAAATTAATAAATTAAGCTATATACCCTAGATATATATTATAAATTTAATAAAAGTAAACAATGATACTAACGTTTCGACCTTGTGGTGCGTATCCTTGCGATGTAGTTGCCCGATTTTAGATTGTGTGCCCGCTGTAGCCAAACCCCGCCAATCTTCAACTGCCTTTGTTGCAATTATTTTTTGAAGATTGTTCGTGTTGTGGCAGTCTATCATGCATATTCGCTGCTGTCCATATCCTTCTTCTCTAATTGGTATAGAGCATCCATTCAGAACATGCACAAATTTTCGGCATACATACCATGTATGTCCACTAGGGTGGTCTTTATTTTTCCGGAATTTTTTAGCTCGATTCCCCCCAGAATGGTTCCCAGAGCTAAAAAAATTACTTGTGTTAAACTTGAGCAAAATTGTACAAAGAGTACACGTGTCGCCGAGCATTTAAATTTTCCGATTTTCAGCAAATTTAATAAAATGTTGTACATGTTTACGCTTGGGTTAGTTCAATGATAATTTTATGAAATTATGGCGATTTTATAAAAGGTCTCAATAAAAATACGAAATCAAAATTATTAATTAATAAAATATTTAATAAATTTTTATTCTATAATATAGCTGTTAGAAATTTTGAAGTACAGTTTTCTTCTTCGCATTTGGAAAGTGGCGGCGATAATCGCTTACATTTGTAATTAAAATTGTTTCTGTTCTTTATCTTTTGTTAAAAATTTGTTGTAGTCCCGATATTAATTTAACTCTTCTCTCGGTTGTATCATTAATTACTTTTAATTTGTTTACAATTTTAAAACCTTTTTTATAATTTGCGTTTTTTAACCACTCAGAAGGATCTATCATGAGAAAATTCAAGTTTATACTTAAGATTGTAATAAAAACTTTTGTATATGGTGTTACAAAAAACTCAAGGCCTTTTGTAACGAGATTAGGGATTTTCTCTAATTTAATTATTACTCGCCGAGGACGCACGTAATCCTGCGCTTCATCTGGATTTAAAGCTTTAGCTATTTTTTGTTTACATTCAACTGACAAGAATATATTTGTCCAAAACAAATTGGACATTTTTGGATAAGAAGTGGCATATCCAAAAATGAAAGTGCAATGACTTGTGGGCTCAAATACCACAAATGATTTTTAAATTTATTTAAAGCAACATAATATTATTTTGTAGTCAATTATTATGTTCTGTAATAGTTGTTTTATCGGGTGTCGTAAGATTCGATTCAGATTTACTTGAATATACTTTATGTGTAATAGTATATGAAACTTTTTTGAATCTCGTATATATATCACTTAGGTTGAGCTAAATAACGTAAGAGACAATAGAGTGTTAATGTTTAGACAGCGCAAATGACGATACCTGGACTGCTTGCGAAAACGATCAGAAAATCGGCATGAATCGGTATACGAAGTGTCGGTGCGGAAATTGTGTCCAGTCCATCCATTTCTATACTTTGTACGTCAAAACCAGGGTCAGATTTATTTTTTTGGCATGCTTGAATAAAGATTAACTTTGGTTTTCCTGCCAGGCTTTGGCATTTTTCAGCCGTAAAATAATGTCAAATACAATTAGCTTCGTAAGACGTATCACGAGCACATAATCGACCTTAATTTGACCCATGGGTTAATATCGTTATTAAGATGCAGTCGCTATTCGTGTGGTCGATTTCTGCAGCTGTAAAAGTAATAATCTGCTTGTTATTTTCTTCTTACATATATTACAGTTATATTTATGATAAAATGCATCTTACCTCTTTGTAATTCTTCGTTTATTTCTTTGTGGGTAAAATTATCGAAAGCCATCACTTCAAATCCAAGCTTTTCTAAAGTTTTTTTTAAATCCTCGCAATCTTTATCAGTACCAAGACGAGGTTTCAACCTCAAATGTTCGTCGTAAACTCTATGATTGAAAATTAGTGCCATGGCCCCTCTTGGGATGACTCATTTTATACATCGAGCGGTGACTGGGGTTGACTGGCGATGCACTGGAAAAAAAATACTCAATTTAAATAAATATAATACTAATCCTAAAAAATCTTTACTTCAAAACGAAGATTTTCCAAGGTGCTCATTAAATGATCACGATCCACATTTGTACCGTGGCGAGTTTCAGCGAGTTTATTTTTGCCACAGAATTTTTCGTGATTGAATATAAGGGCATCCCCACGCTTAGAATGATTCATATTGTAACATGAAGCATAACGTTGAGTAGGTGCCAACCTGAGAGGAGAAATTCTGCGGAGGTTTAACATTATTATCATTTTGCAATTAACTTTTCTGCCATTTTAACTCTGTATTTTATTACACTTTTTCCTTGTAATTTATTTACAACAGTTTGTTTAATAGGATTTCTTAAATATCGTTTTTCACAACGTCCTTCTCTTTCTTTAATAAACTTAACATTTTATTTTTGTAATTAGCTCATTCGTATTGTTAATCATACATTTTATTAATGAGCTACATTTGCATGTACCATATGCGTATCCTGATTCTCTATTGTTGATTAATTTATGTCGTTTGAATCTAAAGCCATAAGACAGTTTTGGGAAAATCTTGATCTTATAACGCCTCTCTCCCTATTCCTTAAAAGATTTAAAATTTGATGTATTTTGTCAGGTGCAAGCGGATGTTTTATCTTGCTCTCATTGCAGCCCCGTTCGCGTTCTCTTTCTCCCGCTCGCGTTCTCTTTCTCTCGCTACCTGTGTGTATCGTATACGCGCCTCGTTATCAATTCAATTTTTATTTTATTTGTTCGTGAGTCAAGTCGTCGAATTTCTTTATTTGAAAACCGAGATTTTCCAAAGTTTCTGTTAATTTATCACTATCAACGTCTGTACCGGGGCGAGGCCCAGCACTCGAAATGAAATTATTGTGATTAAAAATAAGTGTCATACCTCGCTTTACGATGGTTCATTTTGTAATACATCGAGTGACGATGATACATATTTCAGTTATATCCGTGATAAAGTGCATCTTACCTATTTTCAATTTTTATTTGAAAACCAAGCTCCGGTCTTCCCTACTAAAATTTTTGATTGAATAAAAAACCAATAAATGAATAAAATCGTTTGCTTCGACCGAACTGGCAGGCTTTATTTAATAAGCACAACGCGTTTTAACCGAGATTCCGGTCTTTCTCAAATGCGTGTATTACATTTAAACGCTTGCAAAACACTTCATTGTACACAATGTGGCAGCAATGAGTCTACGAAATGTTTTGTATGTCGAATGGTGATCGAGAGTCATAGATGACAACGGACGACCGTCTGTTCATCTGAACGCACCACCGAACACCACATTAGTTAATATGACTCTCGATCACTATTCGACGTACAAAACATTTCGTAGACTCATTGCTGCCACATTGTGTACAATAAAGTGTTTTGCAAGCGTTTAAATGTAATACACGCACTTGAGAAGGACCGGAATCTCGGTTGAAACGCGTTGTGCTTATTAAATAAAGCCTGCCAGTTCGGTCGAAGTAAACGATTTTATTCATTTATTATTCACTAGCGAAGGAAAAGAATTTTATCTGTTTTAAAAATCAATAAACATTATTACAATACCTGGACTGCATGTGAAAAACATGAGAAATTCCGCATAGATCGATATGCAAACGTCTAATCCATCTTTGTGCGTGTTGAAATTAAAGCCCGGATCAACTTGACTCTTTTGGCACGCTCTAATGAAAAACAACTTCGGCTTTCCGGACAGAGTTGGGCATTTTTCGGCCGTGAAATTATTCCAAAGAGAATGGGTTGCGTAAATAGTATCGAAAGACATGAGTCGTTCTTGTCGACCATGTGTTAATACAGATATATCTTTCAACCGCATGCACAGAAAAAAAAAAAATATTCTTGATTTGAAAATATCTTTAGTTTCAACCCGGTTTCAACGTTTGAAAAGTTGGAAATCTTGAAATGAGATTATATTGCGTTAAACGAAGAAAATTTTCTTGAATGAAGACATTATATAGTTCAACCAAAAAAATAAATGTTGAAATAAAAAGTTGATATTCTTATAAGAAGATGTAGATTGTTTCATATATACGCAAGATTACTATAATCTTCTTATAAGAATATCAACTTTTTATTTCAACATTTATTTTCTTGGTTGAACTATATAATGTCTTCATTCAAGAAAATTTTCTTCGTTGAACACAATATAATCTTATTTCAAGATTTCCAACTTTTCAAACGTTGAAACTAAAGATATTTTCAAATCAAGAATATTTTTTTTTCTGTGTGTGTTCCACAAAACAAGAAATAGATTGACAATCTGCATTTTCTCGATATGCGAGCGATTACTCGGGATATATCTCTGTTTAGAAATTGATTA
This sequence comes from Temnothorax unifasciatus, assembly GCA_030770225.1. Classification (NCBI taxonomy): domain Eukaryota; kingdom Metazoa; phylum Arthropoda; class Insecta; order Hymenoptera; family Formicidae; genus Temnothorax; species Temnothorax unifasciatus. The sequence goes on along the minus strand of JASTWK010000112.1, from coordinate 363,544 downwards.
TTTATGAATTAATGTTTTAGCTACGTTTAAATTTACTAAGTGAAACTTATGATGTCTGCTGTGATTAATGTGAATATAAATATATAATGTTGGATGTGCTGTTGAATTTATGACGAATTTACTTTTGATCGTTTATAAATAGCTTGATATCATAATGGTTCGGTGAAACATATATCTTTTCGTCATACTAAAATCAACTTCAGTGCGTAATCTATTGTTTAAATGTTTCCCTCTCTAAAAAAATGCGTGCAAAGTCGATACTCGAATGTATCGCGGTTATCGTTGCCTCTTTTCAATGCCGATTAGTTTTCTCGCTGTGCTTACTTCATGAGCAGCTGTCATCGTATATTTTGACAGTTGTGTGTAATGTTAAAGCTAAATAGCGCAGAGCGCTCGCAAAGCGCACGCCTGTAGTGTCTAGTCTTTTCTAAAATTAATAGTGTAATAGTAATAGCATTATTCTCGACTAATAAACTTTTCTGGTTTAATCATATTGGCGGAACAAACAATTTTATTTCTGTTATTACACATCATCGACTTACAAAATGATATCTCCTGACCATGAAGGATATTTTCATATGATAAACAAGCAATCTGGAAGTAACACCGTTTTTCTCATGAAATCGTAGATTAACAATAAGAAGAAAATCTGCAAAGCAAAACAACAGCTATCCTACTTGCAGACGAACGTTTTACTACCACACATTATACACATGGGTTCTAACATCACCTTTATGAGTAACAGCGTAAAACATCGGTTTAATAGTTTTAATCAGCGGTACAAAAAATCAGTTTTAAGTTTTGAAATTATAGATATCAATCATCATCTATCATATTTAAAATCCGAAGTGGCGTACATTAGCAATCGGTACACTCCCATTTACCAAAGAGAATTTTAATAGATTTTTTCAATGTTAATAAGCACAAACTTACCAATTTCAATCTTAAACATAAAAACTTGTCGATTAACAAATTTAATAGAACGTTCGCTAGATATAATACAGTTCGTTTTTCAATAACGACAGAATAAAATGGCTCGTTAACATTAGCAAAAAATTAATTCCAGACAATGTTTCGAAGTTTTTGAGTCTTGGAGATAAGTTCGGCTTACCCATTACAAATAGTGATGCGAAGGATCGACTGCGTACGACTCTAGATGTTGTAAAAAGTTTCGAAACTGACTGTTACAAATTGCCGGAAAATAGTGGAGTGCGGAACTCAATCGCGGAATCGCTGAAGGTTTTTCTTAACAAATCTAGATACTTGGACTATATCAATCGTCACATTTTAAAGGAGTTCAAAAACTGTAAAGCATTTCTTAAGAACAACAATGATATTTTTGTCACGAGAGCAGATAAAGGCCAGATTACAGTAATTATGGACAAAGATGATTATATCGAATGACCGATATACTCGATGATGAAACAACCTACAAAAAATTAACTAAAGATCCTATAAAACAATTGACACATAAACTCAATCAATTAGTAAAATAGTGGCTAGACAATGATATCATTGAAAAACCGACATACTATCGCTTGAAATGCACGAATAGAAACCTCCCACGTTGTTACGGCCTACTAAAGGTTAACAAAACCGGGTTCCCTCTGAGAATTATTGTCTCCGCGGTCGGCAGCCCAATGTATAACATAGTTAGTTTCCTTTATTCTATTTTACACGAATATATTCACAGACTTAAATCTTACATAAAGGACAGTTGGAAATTTGCTAAGAGGATTAAGGAGTTAAACATTAATGACGATCAAATTATGATCTCACTAGACGTATCGTCACTTTTTACCAACATTCCCAAAGAGTTAGTCCTTAAAGCTATTCAAAAGAGATGGCAGAAAATCTCACCGAATACAAAGTTTACTTTACCTTAGTTCCTTTACGCCATTAATCTGATGCTTGATTCCACTAGCTTTTGTTTTAATGGTACATACGTATATACGTATGTATGTATGTATGTATGTATATAATATCAGGCTTCGTATATAAATTTATTATACCTATAAAATAAGTCACGCAAATAGATGATAGTATATGTTCAATGCCAATAGATTTCCACATCACCGTTGAGGTACTATTGTTGATGCGTTTTTTTTTAAGTGGTTTCTCCAGTAGGCTTATTCCACTGTCAAATAAAAAATTTACAAAATTTACAAACTTTAAGTAGCAGGAGCGACAAGTCCTTTGTCCTCAATAAAATTTTCAATCACTATTGTATCCTCCGTGATGATTCCATCACTGATTACCATGTTGTCGACATCTACATTGATAAATTAATTTATCAATTACAATTTATTTCAAGACATATAAATGTAGTAATTTTTACCTTTTACTACAGGATCTTCAGCCACACTCTGGAAGTTTCCCTCAGTTATATCATTATGTATGTCAGCATTCCCTTTTTTTTTTTTCTTAACAATGTTTGGAATCGCATTACGTTTAACGATTGAGCCCCTAGCTCTTTGAATTATGTCATCTTCGATAGTGTCCACTTTGTCCTGAGTTTTTTTATGAGTCTTCTTCTTTTTTTTTTTTTTTTGCAATTGTAGGTATGGCATCTAGTTTTGTGACCGATCGCCCAACTCTTTGAATTATTTCCTTTTTTTTTAAAATGATCTGAACATAATTTTGTTGAAGTTTTCAAAACTGTTTCTGTAATCCCACAAAAATCCAGCCATTTTTTGCGACATTTCTTATCTTTAAAAAATTTACAAAATTTACAAACTTTAAGTAGCAGGAGCGACAAGTCCTTTGTCCTCAATAAAACTTTCAATCACTATTGTATCCTCCGTGATGATTCCATCACTGATCACCACGTTGTCGACATCTACATTGATAAATTAATTTATCAATCACAATTTATTTCAATTAAAGACATATAAATGTAGTAATTTTTACCTTTTGTAGTGGAATCTTCGACAGATACAATGTCCACTTTTGTTTCGTACGACTGAGGAGGCCTCAGGGCACGAGATTTACCGGCACCGCCCTGACAAGGGCGCGAGGCTTTGAGAGGATATCGGGAGTGGAATGCAGTTAAGTGAATTGACACTAAATCGGTTTTCCTTCACTTTAATTAATAGACACTGAGCTGGCGGGGCGGACGTCCGGCTGACGCCCTAGTTGTTCGTTACTTCGAACTTCGCGCAATGCAGGCCCTTGCTCGGGCGCTCAGCGTACGGTAGAGAGACTGAGCCGTGGGCGCGAGAGAATGGAGCGGTTGGTTTGTCGTGCGGCTGAACGGACAGTGCTTTCGAAGATCGCTCGCGATTGCCCTTCTTCCCGACCCCGCTTCGTGACGGGGGTTTCGAGCTCAGGGAGGGCCAATCATGTCGAACCACGATGTGCCGATGATATAAACATTGAACCTTAAGTAAACGCGCGCGCTTTCCCGCTAAGGCAAGATCATTGGGCCATGTTTTGGAGGATTGCGTCGATCACGATTGTCGCGCGTGGCTGCGCCAGGACCGCGCTCGCGGGCAACACCGCCCAATGCTCTCGCTTTTCGCTCGATCCTTAACATACCGTTCGCCTCGGAACGTTAGTTTCGAAGCTTTGCTCTTGGTTAGGATCCGAAGCGGTCGCTGCGTTAAGGGTGTTGCATTCGAAGTTAAATTAACGCTACTTACATATTTAAATCGCTGCTGAACTTTATTTACAACTATTTACAATGCGGGTCAGCGGTTTACACTCTGCTGACCGCCCGCCGTGACGGATTCACAGAAATTGCCCGCAGTTTCTTGTTGACTTGTACTGGGGAATAGGGATTGTAGATTATGATTAACTGTTTTCTTTTGTACTAGTAGCTCTAACTTACGTCTATATCTTGATGATACCAGAGGAAAGGATGAGATATTTGTAGAACAGGGGTTAGATATCAATAATTCAGGATCAGCATCACCGACAGGATATCTTCTATTTTGTAAGTAAAGATTAATTTTTTTTGTTATAAGATTATGTGAAGATAAAATGTACAGATAAGTAGTATATGCAGTAAGGGAGTCAGGGTGACCTCGATATAAATAATTAAGTATATTTTGAATAGGAGCTCCACCAGCATCTCCTGATCCTAATAAAAGAAATGATAATGCATTTTCACCTTCAATCCAATCCCAAAGGTTGGGAGGATTCTTTGTTCGAGTTAATTGGGAATATCTTGCTCCATTAATAAAGTTGATTAATGATAATGTATTAGCCATTATACATGGTATTACAGGAGAATGTGTTTTTTGTGCTGTACTTAATCCTGCAGAATGAAGAGTTAATGTCTTAGAAAATAAAGATGGAACAGTTGTATTTACCTCAGCTAATGCTCTTGATATTTTCTTACTAGCTTGACTAAGTTGGGCCCCATTTAGGGTCATTTCCTTTCCATATATTGTTAGCACGGAAGAAACTAGTGATTCTTCTTTCTTTAATACTAATCCAACATCTGATACTATTTTATCTAGAGTGTCTGTAAACAATTTAATCTTATCTTTGATTTCTTTTATATGTATTTTTATATAGTCTTTATTGCTTGTTCCATCATTTGATCTAGGTATCAATATCTTACATATTTGATTATCTGCTTGACCTACGATCTGAGCCTGAATTCCTGTGATATGCTCCACCAAAAGCAATAATGCTATAGTCATGATAGTCCAACTTTTTTGTCGTAAACCATCCCAACCTCCTAAGTGGTTGTACCAAGCTGTACCACATTCAGCTGGATCTCCCTGCGAATTTTGTTCACCTATAATTGTATCAGGAGGATTCAAAGATGAAGACAGAACCATTAAACATTTTGAGAAGAACTCATGAGTGAATGTATACGTTCCATATAATCCCTGTAAAGCATCAATAAATCTAAATGCGTCTAAAGTAGACATTTCACTCCAATGAATGTTCCAGGATTTGAAATCTATCGTAACGAAAAATGCTATATATGCTTCGTGTATTGATTTTTCTGTAAATTTATATATTCTCTTACTTAGTTCAGACTCTGACATTGTCATTGTTTGTTGTGGAAAATATGGGAATATATTCTTGGCAATGTTTTTCTCAGTAACAGCAAAATACATTCTCATTTCCATTACCATCATAGCAAATAATCTTGGTTTAATTTTAAGCTCTCTTTCTTTAGAATGTAGTATCACTATAAACCAATCAGGAGGAACCTCTCTTCTTTGGATCTGATTTATTATTTCTTCTATATCTAATTCAGTGATTTCTAAAATAGCTCGTAATAATCTTCTACTTCTTTTTGGTTTCTTAGGTTAATAACCCAATATAGTTGGATTAAATAACGATCTAAACTCATCTCTAAATGGAGAAATTGCTTTATCATCCAACAACTCTGTATAGTCTAGGTGATAATCAAATTCCATTTCTTGTCCAAACTCTAAATTATATCAATCTTCTAATGTTATTTTTGTTTGGTATAAGTTCAAGTGTCTTGCATGGGTTTTTACCATATTTTTCAGTATAGTATTGGTAATTTTATCTTGATTAATTATAGAAGGCCATCTCCCATGTTTTTGTATAAACGATGATATTAAACTTTGCTATTTGTATTTTTAACCAATTGATGGGTTTACAGACTTTCGCATTACAGACATTTATTGACAGAACCATGTAAGACTGCATGTAGTGCATTATCACGTGGTATTGATTGATCGCTCGAACGCGTGTGCAACAGGTGTCTGTTTAATGCAGCTTGCATCATCGTGCAATGAGATTTTCTTAACAGTGTTAATGTTAGATCTGTGGAAGCGCTCATTCGACAATAATATTGCACGGTCAAGAAGACTACTTATTATATTAATTTTATAATTAAATGGGTGGCTGGAAAAGTAATTGATGTAACGCCCTGAAAAAGTCGGTTTCCTATACCAATTAGTAATCAGCCGGCCGCCGTCTCTAATGACCAAAGTATCTAGAAACGGAAGTGAGCCATTATTTTCAATTTCGTGCGTGAATTTCAGCCGTGGATGGTAGTTATTGAATACGTCGAGCGTATGGATTATTTGCAATCTCGGTATTATCGCGGAAATGTCCACATATCTACAAAATATTGGAATTTCAAAATCAAGTACATTTAAGCAATACGTTTCTAAGTCGTCTATTACGATCTCTGCTGCGATTGCAGAGAGTGGAGAACCCATAGGGCTACCGAAGATTTGTTCATAAATCTGGCCATTGAAGGTGAAGCTTGCCATTGAAGCTGAAAATACTCCAGTCATAAAATTCTTTCAAAATTTTGTTGACCTCCCCTCGGTTGCAATGCGCAATTTTATTCCTGTTTTCAATAATTAAATTTATATCATCGTCCAGCGATTTTATAGATAATCCATATTTTTCAAGGTTTTTTTTCTAAAAAATTTATCTGTTTTATTTTTTGTTTTGTTAAACAGTCACTTTTCAATTTGGATAAGATTATTCGTCGTGCCCGCGTAGTTTCTAGCGGTATGTCTTCAAATACAAATATGTTTATTAGTTTTCTTATTTCTCGTGCGTCTTCTCGTAATACTAATATCAACATTATATTTGTGAACACTCTGATTTTTATCAAGAGACACGGTAGTGTCTCGCGCCAAGTACACGCGGAGCGAGACCAACCGTGACTCTTTTACGCGACGCGACGATTTGCAAGTGCTCGAGATGTTGAGATCTCGATAACGAGTGAACGGATCAAGTTCTAAATAGGCTTGATCGATAGCTTGGGGTCGATTTGGGGGGGGTCCGTTCTTTTCATTTTTCCGCTACGTGCCCTACGAGCGGAGATATTGCGAGCAAAAGTCGAAATGTGAAAATTTTATATTAAGATACTCCTCCTCCTCCTCCTCCTCCTCCTCCTAACGCCGATTGTAACATTTTAATAACATACGTATAACAGAGAAATGTCACTTTCACTTTTTCGCCACTGGCGGTGGCGGTGCTAGTATCGCCAGTTTCGATATTGTGCGCGCATTATTATCGATCTAGTAGGTAAATTATAGGTCGATAGACTTATCGGTCAGGAGAAAGATTTTTATATTTAAGTAAATTAGGTACCGTGTCTCTTGATCAAATAATCTTGATATAATAAATAATATTATTATAATATTATTATATATATTATTATTATTATTATCAACCCAGCGAATAAATCCATCGAGTCGATATACAGGTTACCGACGACGAGGTCCAGATAGTGCGCTCCGTAGTTTTTGGTGTCTAGGTGTATTAATGCTTTGAATTCGATGTCTACGTGTCTCAGGTTGTCGACGACGAGGTCCAGATAGTGCGCTCCGTAGTTTTCGGTGTCTAGGTGTATTAATACTTTGAATTCGATGTCTACGTGTCCCAGGTTGCCGATGACGACGTCCAGATAATGCGCTCCGTAGTTTTCGGTATCTAGGTGTATTAATACCTTGAATTCGATGTCTACGTTTCCCAGGTTGCCGATGATGACGTCCAGATAATGCGCTCCGTAGTTTTCGGTATCTAGGTGTATTAATACCTTGAATTCGATGTCTACGTGTCCCAGATTGCCGACAACGAGGTCCAGATAGTGCGCTCCGTAGTTTTCGACGTCTAGGTGTATTAATATTTTGAATTTGATGTCTGCGTATCCCAGGTTGCTGATGACGAGGTCCAGATAGTGCGCTCCGTAGTTTTCGACGTCTAGGTGTATTAATACTTTGAATTTGATGTCTACGTGTCCCAGGTTGCCGACGACGAGGTCCAGATAGTGCGCTTCGTAATTTTCGGTGTCTAGGTGTATTAATACTTTGAATTCGATGTCTACGTGTCTCAGGTTGCCGATGACGACGTCCAGATAATGCGCTCCGTAGTTTTCGGTATCTAGGTGTATTAATACCTTGAATTCAATGTCTACGTGTCCCAGGTTGCCGACAACGAGGTTCAGATAGTGCGCTCCGTAGTTTTCGACGTCTAGGTGTATTAATACTTTGAATTTGATGTCTGCGTATCCCAGGTTGCCGATGACGACGTCCAGATAATGCGCTTCGTAGTTTTCGGTGTCTAGGTGTATTAATACCTTGAATTCGATGTCTACGTGTCCCAGGTTGCCGATGACGACGTCCAGATAGTGCGCTCCGTAGTTTTCGGTGTCTAGGTGTATTAATACCTTGAATTCGATGTCTACGTGTCCCAGGTTGCCGATGATGACGTCCAGATAATGCGCTCCGTAGTTTTCGGTGTCTAGGTGTATTAATACTTTGAATTCGATGTCTACGTGTCCCAGGTTGCCGACGACAAAAAACTATAGCGCGAACTTGACGCGGGACACTACCGTGTTATAGGTTATGTATGTGACTGTGACAGCTGGTGACAGCGCGCTAAACGCACTGTCTGCACTGCGCGCAGTACACACACACGTATACATCGAAACTGGCGATACTAGCAGCACCGCCAGTGTCGAAAAAGTGAAAAGGACACGATTCCAGCCAATGAAATGATAGCATGGCATGAGTGATGAGTAGACGACGTATCTTAATAAAAAAATTTTCACATTTGGACTTTGCGTCGCAATATCTCCGCTCGTAGGGCACGTAGCGGAATATTATAAGAGCAAAATTTTCGAGAGAAGCAACGTGTTGGAGAGAAGCAACGTGTTGGAGAGAAGCCACGTGTTGAAGATTACGGTTCATTAAAAAGCTACAAATGCTATTGATTTCTTATATTAGAAGATAAGTTATAAAGTTAAATCGTTGTATTAACAAAGATTTGTGCGTAAAAATCGAGTTTATGTAAAGAAACATAGATATCAAGGATGATACTACGTCTTAAATTTAAACGAAATTAAGAAAACAAAGGTAAGAAAAAGAGGTAAATTTTATTTTTCAAAAAGGTAAAAAAAGGCGCCAAGTACACGCATGGTTACCTCGGAAAAACTAAGTAGTAGTATTATTAATTTTAAATTAATAAAATCCAAGTGGTACTTAATGTGTTTATATTATTAGCATTATTCAAGCTAGATTACGATTATGTCTTGTATCGCAAAATATATACGGCTTATAGAGCTTTACAATCTGTACATACTGTTTGTAAGATAAAGATATACTGTTTCTAAGATGCGTAACACTACAAAACGCATGATATCAGTACAAAATTACCTTTTTCAAAAAGGTAAAAAAAAGGCGCCAAGTACACGCGTAGTAGTGTATACTACAAAAAGGCGTGATATCCGTACAAAATTACCTTTCTTAAAAAAAAGGTAAAAAAAGGCGCCAAGTACACGCATAGTAGTGTATATGTTGTTACCTCGAAAAAAAAAGAAAGTGGTAGTATTATACCTCAAAAAAACCTAAGTAACAAGTGGTAGACGTAATCTTTGTATCTCAAAAAATCTCGAAAAAATCTAAGCACTAGTATCTTTATTTCCAAAAAATTATAACCGAAGTGATACACATCACAAAATTATGTTACCTTATAAAAAAAGAGTCGCGCTTTAAGTGATCTATTACAATTACAAAAAAGAAATAATATCTCTGTAAATTACAGCGCCAATTACAAAGAGAACATATATATTGCCTCAAAAAATAATTGTTGCACTACTTTGAAAAATCTTTACATTGTGTCAATTAGAAAAAGAATGTATGATAACAATTTTATAAGATTAAAAAATTTTATTTAAATTTAACAAGGGAATACAAGATATTTAAATACAAAGTTTACATGTGTATTTTTTAGTGGTCACAAAGAATTACAGAGGTAACAGTACAAAATAAAAATATTTTATTAAAATACATAAATTTTTCTTGTAAAAAAACTTGGCGCTGCTAGACCTCGAAATTGTAAATAAATAAGGACAACAATAAATAAAAATAATTCAGAGAAGAATGCGACAGAAGTAACAAAATGATTATCAGCGTGGTGTGTATGTGCGAGCGAGTGATATGGGTGTGTGTGACGACGGCGAATAATGCGGCTTGTAATTAAGTATGGGATAAGTTTATTTATTTATTTACAATTTCGAGGTCTAGCAGCGCCAAGTTTTTTTACAAGAAAAATTTATGTATTTTAATAAAATATTTTTATTTTGTACTGTTACCTCTGTAATTCTTTGTGACCACTAAAAAATACACATGTAAACTTTGTATTTAAATATCTTGTATTCCCTTGTTAAATTTAAATAAAATTTTTTAATCTTATAAAATTGTTATCATACATTCTTTTTCTAATTGACACAATGTAAAGATTTTTCAAAGTAGTGCAACAATTATTTTTTGAGGCAATATATATGTTCTCTTTGTAATTGGCGCTGTAATTTACAGAGATATTATTTCTTTTTTGTAATTGTAATAGATCACTTAAAGCGCGACTCTTTTTTTATAAGGTAACATAATTTTGTGATGTGTATCACTTCGGTTATAATTTTTTGGAAATAAAGATACTAGTGCTTAGATTTTTTCGAGATTTTTTGAGATACAAAGATTACGTCTACCACTTGTTACTTAGGTTTTTTTGAGGTATAATACTACCACTTTCTTTTTTTTCGAGGTAACAACATATACACTACTATGCGTGTACTTGGCGCCTTTTTTTACCTTTTTTTTAAGAAAGGTAATTTTGTACGGTCTTAATAACGCGAAAATATACTACGATGCGCCGCGTAACGGGCGCGATTCGAACTCTCTCGCAGCGCGAGCCCGCGTTGCCGCTCGCGCCGCGCAATCGTGGACGACGGAAGACGCGCGGTGCGGAATTCATCTGAAAGTAATAATTTGGAAAATTGATCCAATTCATATTTTTAAGTGTGCAAGTAGAAACCTGCACATTGCTTATTTATAGTTTTTAAGTTTTTAAGTTTTTCAGCTTATACAATCTTTTATGATTTATCAACGATTAACTTATTAGTTACTTGTTTGAACGTTTGTATCTTCGAAACTAATAATCGTAGAATAATAAATAATATTTTATTTTAAAGCTTAAGAAGTCCCATTTATGATAAGATAAGTCGGAACCCTTTATTTCTTACCTCTTCGATACAGCAGCGTTAGAAAGTTTAACTAAATTTTTTGTCGATGCAACGAAAACCACCACACACACATACACCACATACACCACACACACACACACCACACACTTTTACAAGTCACAACACAGGGCACAAGTCTTCCACATTCATATTTGTAAAATGGCTCTAAATAAATTACTCTTAAAATATTAAGTTTTGAATACCACCGTTCTTCTAATTGCTTCATCAACTTAATTTTAATTTTTTAAATTGAAAATCAAAGATAAAATTTAAAACAAGTTTCATTAATGTGATTTTGAGATCTCAATAACGAGTGAACGGATCAATTTCTAAAATGAATGTTAAAATGCTAATTATGCTAATACATAAATTAAAAAATATTTATTAATTTAAAATTGAGTTAATAAAATTTTATTTGAAAAATATTTTTTTTTTTTTAATAATTTAGTATTCAAAATCTCGAATATATCGTATTCATATATTCAATTATTATTATGTAGAAAACGGGCTAATTAAGAGCCACTTGCTGTTCAAGGTGCGAAAAAAAAATTCAATCCTTTGGATGTATTCCATTTATTCAAAATCGTACGTTTCGGTCTTAATTTAGACCATCTTCAGCGTCTAACAAACAAAGAAAATATAAAAATCGAGCAATGTCATTGAAATAACAACGAAACAACTCACATGGAGCAGATATAGTTAATTATAAGTAGAGCGGAAATCCTCCCACGAACGGAAAGCGTCTAAGTCTCCTCATGATTCCAATCATAAAGACATTCACCTGAGCATATTAAACCGTTAATCCATTTTTGCAATAATTCACGGGAATGTAATTTGACAAAGAGGAAACCCACCTTCCACATTCGCAAGAAGAACCGTTCATATCGCGCAACGAAAAGATACTGACTATATTAACGCAGGTCAAACCGGTTTATAAACAAAGAGCGATGTTGTTACATTTTTGACAACTTGTTTATGATAGGAAGATACGAATGATAGGGCTTTCCGTCTTTCTCATCCAAGCTTCCGTCAGAAAAATATTGAATTTGCGATTAATTGTTTAATCAAGAATGGCTACCCGCTTCAGTTTATTTTCAGTATAGTTCATGAACGCCTTAAAACTTTAATTTCTTTACACAATCGTACTATGAACACCTCTCTACATAATAATACTGAACCAGAACATCAAATATTTTTTACCATACCTTACATTCCACAGATTTCTGAGCAGTTTGTTTCTGTTATTCGCGATTTATTGAGGACCAAAAGAGCCAGACCAAAAATGAGGCTTTTTTAGCCCGTTTTGGGGTCCTCGCATTTTGAAACGAATTTCATGCCAAATGATTAGTATTGATGAGACAATAATCCAGGAAAAATTTTAAGATGAGCATATGATTGGTTTTAGAGATATGAAGGGTCAAAGTGGTGAGTTTTCCATTAGATATTATGATACAATTCAACTGATATTCATGTCAAAAATTATTTCCTTCACTATTCCAATGTTTTTTAGGTCGCTGATTACGAATCTGTTCTCAAAAATTAAAAAACTGAAGAATTCAATATGGTCCTCTTTTAGTATTCTAATGTTTTTAAAAAAAAATTTCTATTTACAGGATGCGGCAGACGGCTAGATTTTAAAAAAATCCTAATAATTTAATTTCCTCGAAATTAAATAATCTATTTAGATTTTATTGCAATAACACAGATGACTTTAGAACGCTTAAGCGACAATTCTTCTTTCTCGTCGTATCTTCATGTCTGAAGAGTCGTGACATTATGGTCATGTACAGTGGCGAACCACCGAAAATTTTACGCTGAATAAAGCCATAATGTTCTCTTGGGATAAATGATGAAGGTGGTTTCCCGTTTCCTTCCTTCATGGACCAACGGTTTTAACGTCTCTTTCCGAAAGACGGTGGCGCCGATATCTCCTCTTTCCCCACCATACCCGATCGTAGATCGGATCCTGCCGGTGAGGGCGAGTTCCCCATCAGGAGGGAGAAATCGACTTGATGGCGTCCCCCGAAAATTCCGAGGAGGCGCACATCCTGTAGTCCCCGCTGCCTTCTACCAGACCCGCCCCGAATCGCCGGGAAAAAAATCCCACCAGGATTTTGTGTACCCGGCTGGGATCGAACCCGGATCATCGGCGCGTGAATCCAGCGTCTAGCATAGGAGACCACTGACTCGCATACGACGTAAGCGACAATTAAATATATTAAAAATAAATGTAAACAACTTAACAATCGAAAATGAAAAACTAAGAGAAGACGTAAACCAACTTAAGCTTGAAAATGGAAAACTAAGAGAAGAGATAAACCAACTTAAGCTTAAGGTCGACCAACTTAAAGTCGAAAATATCGACTTAAAAATAAAAATTAAACATATTTTCCAATTACTATATGTGGGACAAAAAGAATTAGAAATTCGCCAGGCAAGACTAAAAGTTTTTGATGGAAAATTTTATTATATTTTGTCTAATAATGCATCCATGAATCATTTTTTTAAAACCATAAACTTATATTATTATAAACTAAATGAGGTAGAAAAAGCCAACTGGCTTAACATGAATAAAAATTTAAGCGAACAGTTCATTTCTTATCAAGACCTCGATAAGGGTATGCCCCTCATTCGCAAACATAGGATTGCAGTCGCTCACCCGCAATCAATGGTAACTTCTTTAAGTAAAGTTATCAATGATTAGGAGGAGCTCAACACAGAAGACTGGCACATGAAGTTTTCAATAACTTTAAAAGAGCTTAGATCGCTCAAAGTGTGAACGTATACTAAAAACCGTGCGCGAATTATACTGATAAATTTTATAATCCACGTACATACTTTTATTTTTATTCTCCGCGCTCAAAACTCGTGCCGAACTTTTCATTTTCTCCTTTCTCGCCCGTAAACATCTATACATGTTTGTAAAGTTATAGCATAGCTGTTCAACTTTCTTCTACTCCTGTAAAACGAGATGAGTGAAAACGATGAAACTGCGCAAATCACACCTCCCGTATAAATCAATTCTTTAAGAGCTTCATGGAGTGGGTTCAGATTTTTCAAGAAAAGAATATACTGCGACTTCCTGATTTCGCGTAAAACAAAGTAATGTATCCTACCTTTTTTTTTTCTTTGTTATCCCGAGACAACAGTGCTTAATCTAAACTGTGCTGCCGTGCTTTTACTTCTCGTTTTGTAATTAGTGGACTTGTATAATAAAAATTTATTTTTGCGTCGCCTCAAAAAAATATATACATCAAATATCTTATTTTCGATAAATATATAAAGCGTTCTGTTAAATGTAAGGTCTATCAAACTTTTTTATGTGTCTATATTTCATGAGACTATATTTCATGTGTTTATATTTCACAAACGCAGAAAGCAAAAGAATAAAAACATACTTAATTTTATGAGATTTATTTACTTCCCTGAAAATTATACCTTTTAAACTTTCCGAAGGTAACGCAACTGTCGTAAAAACACAGCTGGTCGTTATTAGTTATTACTCGTTTTTACTTACCTTGAAATTTGGAAAATTTAAATAAACATTATATGTGTGTTTTTTCAGTTTCAGATATTCTTAATACATTTTTATAAATGTTATCTTAATAATAACACAGAGAAGTTTTATATTTTAATTTTAAAAAATGTTTACATAATTATATTTATATTAAATTAAAATATAATTTAATATTATATCTAATATTTTTCACAAAATAAATTTGTTTATAATTTTATTATCAGCCTGTTCTTGTTCAACCTCATTAAGCCTTGATGTTAACTGTGATTTGTTGTGTTCTTGAAGTTTCTTGTTTGATTTTCTTAATTCTTGATGCCTTGACGTTAATTCTTGATGCCTTAACGTTAAATTTAAATTTTTTAATTTGTTCTTGAAATTTCTTGTTTGATTTTCTTAATTTTTTAATCTTTTTGAATGAGCATAATGATGAAACCTTAGCTTCAGCTTTAATGTCTTCAGCTTTAATGTCAGCAACATAACTTTGGGGGAGGCCTAGGTCTAGCTACCTTAACTATTTTAACGCCTGTGAATTTAATTTTCTGTGGCTTCTCTAGGAATTTTTCCGTACGTTCAGAATTACCTAATTGACCATGATTATTTTTTCCCTATGTATATACCTTGTTGTCGTCAGTAAACCACCACGAAAAAACTATCACCGCAAGAGAGGGAAATTATAGGCCTAAATCTGACTGTTACGTCATTGAAATGATGATATGCAAATATATGAAAAATTTCTCCATATTATGATTGGAAATGCACATTTATGTTCGAAATTGCAAATAACCTTTATATCGATATTTAAATCAAATTTTTATTTGTTGAATTTTATCTTGTTATTAATTGTTTTATTTTTACTTGCAACTTTTAGATTAATTAACTTGAATGTGTACTTACACACGTTGACGCTGGTTAGGACATTTGTATTTATGTCCATGTACCTACATTCGCACGGAACGTTCGCGAGGTGCTCGTCAAACATATTCTTATGACCTTTTTTAAACAATGAACTTACCTCGGGAACATCTCGCGATCTCAGTTCACCTCACTGAGCATACCTTTCACCTTTATAATTTCCCCTTGGTCGCGTGAAAAATATCTTAATGGGACGGTTATTAATATTCGTAATCTAGTCGCATTACTTAACAGAGCGGCGATTGATCCTTTTTTTCTTAGTCTGTGTCTTTGTCTTGCTTTAATCTCCATTTAAATTCATTGAGATTTGTTTCGTTCTTATCTTTTAAATAGCTTAAACTTTCAAGCGTGAATTATAACGTTAAAATAATGCCAAAAAAATTAAAACAAACAACATGCCAATTAACGTGGATATAAAAATTAGAATATGATAACATGTGATTATAATAAAATTATCACTTTGCAAAAATCTTATTATAATTGCAATTCAATGGCCTAGTTTACATCGATCTCTTGATACGCGTATCAAATAGTATATTTGAGCTGATTAGCCAGTAATCAAATTAATTTACTATTTAATAGGTTACTTATTATTTAATATGCGTATCGAGATCAAGTGATCGGCGAAAACTAGGCCATTATACTTATATTTAATTTTACGATTGACACTTGTTCGTCATTGTTTTTATTTAAGTCGTCAATTTGTCACAATCTTTTTTTTTATTTTTAAAGAAAACGTATATCTATTCTATGATAATCAGAATTAAAAAAAAAAAAAACTTGAAAGTTTTATCTCTCTGATTATTATTACACAAAAGACACTCTGTAATATAATATTTGCGTACATAAGTTTTTTTTGCACTAACTTCTATTTAATTTGTCGCAAGACAAATTAAATTAATTCACATTTTGTTGTCAGCGGAAAGTTTTTTGATTTTTATCCATAAAATACAAGTTGTGTTTAAAAATTTCTAACCATATTTGAGCTAATATTATCGAGATACTTTATTTTCTTTACCTATTTTACGATTATATTCTCAAATAAACTTATTCGATGAAATATATGTATTTAAGGAGGTTCGATGGATACTTGTGAGTCAAAAATGCGACTGAAATAAATGTCATTACAGCGATCCCGAATTATATGCAATATTAGTATAATGAGTCGTGGATGCTACTTACGTGCTATATTCTTGGTTAATTATTAATGTATAGAATATATGTCGGGGTATGAGAGCGTCAACGACTCGGGAATCGCTTGTTATCCAACATTCTACGCTGGGACCTGAACTTTGTGACGATAAAGCTTTCAATCCACATGGTAAAGTCCGATTTTTAAAGTCTTAACACAATCCTTGATGTTTCATCTATCAAATGCTAGGTTTTTCAAGTCCCAAGTTGGCTAGGTGTGTACTAAACCAGTGATAATCCACCTCGGGGAGACTTTCTCCATAAGGATATAGGCTAAAAGTGGTCAACTTCTGAATTATATTACAAAAAAACTATATGGTCAATATCGCTCAAGTTTTGCGATTATTTTTGTCAAGCGTTTATGCAAATCATATTAAAAAATAAAGGCTCCAAGTTGGCTTTCGAGTATGGAAAGCTTATTGTCAAAAAGTGACAAGTTCTAACCTATAATGTTGGCCAAATAAGCGATTCTCGAGTCGTTGACGCTCTCATACCCCAGTATATGTTTGTTAATATTCTATACACTAATAATTGACCAAGAATATACCACGTAGGTAGCATCCACAATTCATTGTACTAATATTGCATATAATTTGGGATCGCTGTAATGACATTTATTTCAGTCGCATTTTTGACTCACAAGTATCCATCGAACCTCCTTAAGCATAACCTACTTTTACGATGCATAAAACAAGATACGAAATATTACTAAAATAATTTTTTGGGGAATGCATTCCTCATTATTACAACTGCGAATTAACAAGATTATGTAATGACTATATGAACTCTCAAATGTACGTGCGAATATTTTACGCGGATATCTCTGGTATGAAATATTCGTATACCCCTTGCTACCTTAGTTTTTACAGTTACTTAATTATGTGACGTTATGTCACACGTTTTTAGGATCTACGCGTTATAACATATATTCAAGGTATTTCACGTATTTCAGTACCGTTACAATAGCTGTTTTAGTTTGTGGTATTTCTTCAATCCCCTTTGTGCATCGGTTCAGTTACGATGGCATATGAGTCTCCTTCCTGTTCTATTTTATACGTAGATAGATCTATTCTTACCGCACAATTGCATGTACAAAATATTGACATTTTCTTTCAATATTTTCTGTACTACTTTTGATTTCTTTTGAGGTAAAATGTGTATTCTCTCTACAAAAGCGTAAAACTGTTAAATAATTTTATGTCGACATACGTAATATTTTCTGAGTTTTATGAATAAAGTCATTAGTTTTCAGACAAGAAGACATTTGTTTTTGATTGTGTAGTTTTAATGATGATACTTTTTCATACTGATAACATTTTTATTCCGACATTTATTTTCTTAGTTATTGTCTTTTTCCGGATAAATATTTACAAATAACTTATAACAGAAATAATGTGAGTATTTAGTTGCATAGATGCTAATAATAATGTTAATATATGTTATTATTCTGTGCTGAAATAATATACATAGTTTATACTATTATTTTAAATAATAATGACAATAATAATTTAATTTTAAAAAGAATTTTAAAGAGAAATGTTGAATAAAAAATCAGAAATATTATAAATAATAAATAATAATGGAATAATAATGTTATAACTACAGTTTTATTAAATATTGTAATACTTTGAAGAAATTGCAGCACGATTGAGATTCGTTAAAATATTATAGAACAAGGAAGAGATTCCTTTCTATCGTCCCTAATTACATTATAATTGGTATCCTATCTAAATTCAAATATCTAAAATAATGTGCTTCGATATATCTCCCGTAGGTATATGCATTACTGGAATTTCTAAAGGTTACAAATATATGATTCCTAAATATTGCGATATACTTTCGGGTTATTAACACGTTCAATGACTGCAATTCATGTGATTAATTGTGCACAATCAATGTTAACTTCAAAATCATTAGAGCACAGTACGTAATTAAAAACTTGGATAAAATTGTTTACCAAAAATTTCATATATTATACAAGATCTTAGAAATATCATCATTCACTTTTTCGTAAATTTCATATCCTAGTAAAAAATTTTTATACCCTAGTAAATAATATGAGAGTAATACGAAGAATTAATTATTTTATAATTCCGAGCATGGATCTTATTTAAAAATAATTTTAAGTTACCGAAGCATTTAACGTGAAACTTAGAATTTGTCAAAAGTAATCATTAATATTTATGTTAAGCAAAATGTTGTTGCACGAAGTCGGGAATGAAATCTTTAATTAAGCTCTTCAACGTGTTCTCGGAAAAAAATATCGAGAATGAAGTCTTTAAGCTCTTCAACGTGTTCTCGGAAAAAAATATCGGGGATGAAGTCTTTAAGCTCTTCAATGTGTTCTCGGAAAAAATATTAAAATACAGGTTGCACAATTTACAGCTCATCATTATTTCATAACCGTTAAAAGAGAAAAACATATATCTGATAATAGAGTTAGCAGGGAGGTAGCAAAAAAGGTACTTTGTGCTTTTACTATTATACAGAAGTGATAATTTCTTACGCCAGTGTATAGAATAATCATTAAGAATTTTTAACTCGACTTAACTGGCAATATAACGTCCTTTCGATACGAACGTATAGAAACGCCGTGAGCCAACTTGGTTTGTCGGATTCACACAGCACTTTTTCCGGATCGTATCGAGACATTAATTTCGACCAAAGATTTTGGTCCGTTGATGTAATTTCTAAGTTAAATAGTTTAATTTTCTATTGCGAAAAAAATGTTACCCCAGCCAGGGTTTGAACCTGGAACCTCCCGTATACCGTGCGGGTCGTACCAATTCGACCACTGGGGCTGTGGTAACATTTTTATCGCAATAACAACTATGAGATGGAGCACCATTAATTAAACTATTTAACTTAGAAATTACATCAACGGACCAAAATCTTTGGTCGAAATTAATGTCTCGATACGATCCGGAAAAAGTGCTGTGTGAATCCGACAAACCAAGTTGGCTCACGGCGTTTCTATACGTTCGTATCGAAAGGACGTTATATTGCCAGTTAAGTCGAGTTAAAAATTCTTAATGATTCTTTTACTATTATGCATTCCATAATTTACAAGTAAATTCCTTTTTACACCACGGTAGTACTTGCGACAGCAACTTTCTTTAATGTGAGCAAAATTAATATTTACGCAAAGATGTGCATCGCATGCATTGCAAAATAAAATATTTTAAACTTAAACGTATTTTACTACTGGAACTTTTTAATTGGTCGTAAAGCGTATTTAAGCGCAGTGCACCTCTTTTTACGAAACTTTCGTGTCTAATAAGACAGTACCTGGTTTCAATTTTATTAAAATATTGTTAAATATTTTTGTTGATAATTATTCTGAATAACAATTATTAATTGTTTGCCAATTATTCGTTGTTCGAATTGTATCAAAAGTTAAAAGTATATCTCGATTCCTTGACTTAATTAATGAAAAAGGGCATATGGGCATATTTTATATCTTTAAATTGACGTTTTTTATTTTATTTTTATTTCTATTTCAATATTGCGAATTTCTTAGATGTTTATCATAAGAAATTCTTTAAATCTTGTGAATTTTTCGAGTTTAAAACTCGAATTTTGAGATTTTATTTTTTTAAGAGAAATAACGCTTTTAAATTCTCAGATTACCTAACCTCTTGATATCCTGTACACAATTCAGTTTAACGCCACAATCACGACATGTTCCGTAATAATTTGATAAAATGAAATTTTTCGTCAGCTCTGCAGGTAGTCGAAGGTCGTCTCTAAGATCTTCGGAAAGTTCTTCGTGGTTACGTTGTATGTGAATTCTTATATTTACTCTCAAGGTAGTTTGACTATTTGCTATAATTAGTGTGTTACATAGCCTGCACCTTGCCCCCAATTCTCCTTCTTCATGTAAATAATTCTACACCTATGCGGGTTCTGGTCCTGTCATTATGACCGTTCTGTATTGCGGACTGTCTGATACTAAAAGCGCGGTACAAACCTATTGCCCAACATATCATATTGTACGGCTCTATCTTTTTTCTTCGATTACTAAATTTAAATTTATTTTTAAGTTAAAACACATAAAAATTAAAAATGTTGAAGTCAGTTAGATATACGGTAAAAATTAAAAATCAGTTTAGTCTATGAAACGCTCTCTTATGAAATGATATTTCTTGATTCGTATATATGTGTTCCTTTTTTTTTTTAAGAAAATAACATGTGTATGAATAAATATAAAGAAAACATATAAGTAATAAAATATTTAGGAAAATTTTCTAGAAATACTTTTTTAGAAATATGAATAGTTAATGATTCTATCGTCAGATTAAAAAAAATTGTTTTTTTTAGTTTCAACTTATTCGTATTTATATAAAGATACCGGCTTTCTTCTAAAAATTAACACACTTAAGAAGCACCTAACGAACGATAGACTTAAGTCTAATTTCAATTTTTTTGAACTATTTGTGATTTCTTTCATTTCTGCATTTTATCGATTTTTTAAATTTTTTATGTCTATTTATGACGTCGATGTGTAACGCTAATGTCATCTGTTTCTTTTTAAGACAGATTTGTTACATGTTATACGCATTATACTACCGATTGTATGATGTACGAAATATATCTTTTTGATTTATATGACTTTCTTTGATGTCGGTGAAGTTGACATGTCATTTTTCAACACATCAAAAATAAAAGAGAGTTCTTGACGAATGCAGTCGAGTTTTATAGTTCCTGATACTTTTTAGTAATAGTTCTGATGATTTTACCCAAAAAACAGTCGATCGACTGTTAGCAGATCATTTTCTAGCAGATAAAGAATAAAAGAGAGTTCTTCTCGCATACTATTGAGTTCTATATATATTCCTAATACTTTTTAGCGATAGTTCTGGTAATTTTGCCAAAAAAATCCATTGAAAAAAAGTATCATTAAAACTTACGCAAATGACGTTCACGGCAGATTTTCGAAGTCGAATATCTTCTTAATTAGTGACCGGATCGTTTTCGATCATAGAAATTCTTTTCAGAATTCTTAGAGTTCTACTAAAAAAACGGAACTTTTATCAGAACGTCTAGAACTTTCAAAAAAATTTGTATACGGACTTAGTCGAATTTCACGCGTTGCATCCTCGAAGTTGAATATCTTCTTAACTTATAGCCATTAAGAAGTTAATAGGTATATTATGTCTTGCTCAACATTTAGAAATTAAGTTAAAAGTACCAATACTTAGACATGTACCTATATCTGGACATCTTTATTATTTATAAGTATAACGCGAATTAAAATAAAAAATGAAAATATTTTTTTGTAGTTTGAAACTTTAGTTATGGTATCCAAACGTTTATTTCCATAAATTTATATTTTTTTAAAAGACATAGGTACGTGTCCAGGCATTGGTACATTTACCTACTTTTAAGTGTCCGAGTATTGGTACTTTTATACTTTATAATTGGATCTGAAAATTAAATAATTTCCCTCCGCACGAGCCAAAATAATTAATAAGATATTTTCTTTTTTCTCTTGTATGCAAAATAAAGATAAACTTCATATTCTACATTTTGTATTAGACATTTAATCATTTTTAAGTGTAATTGGTTGTTCGAATTTTTATTAGAGAACTATATATATATATATATATACACAGGTAATTTGTATATGACAATTAAAATTAAATCTTTAAGCTTATCGGTTAAATGAGTTTTGATAAATGATAGCATTTATCTTGTGTTTTTACTAAATCTAGAATTTATTGATACCTACAGTATATCATGAATAGTTCACGAAAGAGTACTTTTTAATCAAAAGTAGATTACAGCGGATATACTATATAAGAATAGTTCGAGCTTGTGAAAATATCGTGTTGTTAATGATATTTAAATGTAATATTTAAATGTAATATTTAAATATTGTAAATGTAATATTTAAAAAAGGTAAAAAAGAAGGCGTCAACTTTTATAGTATACATTAATGATATGCGAGATTCACTTACGTATACAAGTTAAACGTCTATTGTTTTCTATTTTGTATACATTGAGTATAATTATGTATTTTTCTTTTGATATTAAAGGCGCACATTATATCATCGGTTGAAGTTCGGCCGAATCTGTTTGGCCGAAACGGTCGTTTATTATAAGTTTTAATACGATATCGTAACACGCGATTTGGCGTGAAAACGTTCATTACTGCAGAGAGAGAGAGAGAGAGAGAGAGAGAGGAAAAGGGACTTTAAAAATCTCGAGATTCCCCGTATACATGGATTTTTACGTAAATTTAATACTGTAATGACTTAACGCATTTTTATTTTTTGATATCCTCTTTCTATATTTGTAAAGAGTGTACATAAGAATGGTGCACGGAAAGAACGGTTTTGCTGAAGTATCTAAAAATTTAGCTAGATACAGATCTAAAAATAATTTTGTTGCATCATCAAAATAATTATGTAAAACAATCAAACTGATTACTAAAATATCAAAATTTTTTACAGCATTATCATCATATTTCAGCGACCTATTATAATAATTTTAATGGTGCAACAAAATTATTTTCAGATTGTATCTAGTTAAATTTTTAAATACTTCAGTAAAACCGTTCTTTCCGTATGTGTAGATTAAGGGCGTGCATTTTTATGATGCGTGAATAAGAAACTCTGCAAGTCTCTGGCTTTTGTTTGCGCTTCACAAAACCGAATTTTATATTCGTACTATCATTATCAATAATTTCTGCGTAGTCGACGTTATTTTGTACATGAGCGTGAATAAATTGAATGTTATCTTTTTTAACCCTAGGTATACACAGTCTTATTTTGTCTATACCTATACACTGTGGGGTCTTGGAGTTCCCATCCACATTTGTCATCGTAAAAATGAATTTCAGTTTATTTATTTATTTTTTTCCAACCGATCGAGAATTGATCAAGGAATAGGCCCATAACGTATATAAATCGACAGAATTAAAGAGTTCCGAGTAAAAAGAAAAAAATATATGGGACAAAAGTCTAGAAACGCGGAAAAAGGAAGCTGGGCTGGGGTCTTGGAGATTTTACTGTGCATACCTAGGGTTAATAAGCAGCACTGTGCTGCTGCATTCTCGATGCTGCATAGCAACGAAGAAATCGATGTAATTCATATTTTTATTTAAAATTTTTATTTAAAAAACCGTATATATGCAGTACACGGAAATAATGGTTTTGCTGAAGTATCTAAAAATTTAGCTAGATTTGAAAACAATTTTGTTGGTCCATTAAAATAATTATGTAGAACTTAAACTAATTGCTAAAATGTCAAAATTTTTTACAGAATCATATTTCAGCGACTTACTATAATTATTTTAATGGTGTAACAAAATTATTTTCAGATCTGTATATCTAGTTAAATTTTTAGATACTTCAGGAAAACCGTTCTTTCCGTGTACTGCACATATTTTTATCAGGGTCTAAATATCGCTAATACATATTACTAATGTAAAGTGTACATAAAAGAAGCCAGTTGCTTCTTTTATGTTGCTATTTGTACACGCATTAATCTAATAATTTCTTTGCCTGAACGTTGTTGGAATATTATCGAATTATTAGAGAATCTTAATGTTTTGAATTCGACTGATTGAGATTCAGCGGAAAGGCAAATATGTATAATATATGAGAAGCTTGAAGAATGTTCAGGATGTCTCTACTGAGATTACCCAGAAAAGGAACAGACAGTATCTGAACATTTTTAAAGAAACAGAATATTACAATGGATTAACAACGCGTAATGAGTTAATATTTATTTTAACTGCCTCAGTAGATTAGTGTGACATTTAAAATTATCATGTGAACGTTACTTGTTACCTTATATATTATCTTTTGTGAATCGTGGCAGAAAGGACAAAAGGTTCATGGACACATAGTTGTCTCACGTGTTGGCGCCGAGCGACCCCCCCTTAAGGGTTCCAAGCCCATTAAAGCATGCGATTATCTTTTACTTCAGCTGGGGAGTCGAAGTTGGCCGGCCTTGCAACGTGGGAGAAGCGGACGTGAATCCCGCCACCGTTGCGAGTCGATCCCCGGCACCGGGCATGCTTGAAGCGCAGTGCCCGTGCACTGCGTTTGACACAGATGAATATCCATTCACGAAATAACTTATTACTATTTATTTCTATTTTAATTTGACACGGCTACTGGGAGCAAGTCTCGTCGAGAACGTGTTTTGTCCTGAATAATTTTCGAAGATTGCTGATGCAATCAGCGCCGAGTTTGGATTGAATCTTTCGAGTCTGTATTTATTATTTTCGACTTGTTCTTGGCCGTTATGTGATTCTGAGGAGGATTAGGTGCCATAAAATTTATAAAGAAGAAGAAGAAGAAGAAGGCTATTGGAAGCCACGGCTATTCGTGGCATGAGTCTCGTGTGTCAAGATGCGTAATTGTTTCTATACCCGATAACTAGCGCCTACTCTCGAGGAGACAGCTACGCAATCACTGGGTGTCTCCGCACTAACCGAGTCATCAATCTCGCAACGTGCGTGCAGTGCCCGGACCATCCGAGAACCTGGGCGCGAAGATTAATTCTTGACTTCTTCATATTTGCTGTGTGTTGAGCAAACGGATTGACAACCGAGAGCTTTCCAGATAACCGTGTACTTTCTTAGCTCCACAACTCACCAGCGGTACTTGGGCCCGTATCACTACAGGCTCTTAGAGGCGCAGTCAGATGGCTATTGACGCCACTTTGTTACTGCAGAGCGCGCTGGCCAGCCGACACCAGATCTTGCGACCGAGCCGTATTGAATCGGAACAGCCTCATTGCAGCGGCCCAGCGAGACAACTGGGAGGTGGGCGCATGACTTGACTGGAAGAGGCTATATATTCGCAACACCAGACCAGTAACTGACTCTGACCCCAGGCCTAAAGAGACTCGTGCAGAGAATCAAGAGCCTAGACAGCCTGACTCTTCCGATACAATACGACAGTGCTCGCACCAGCGTAGTTTCAGGCCACTTGAATCTTCGGATTTTAACACGGATTCGCCATTTTTTTCAGATTCCTTTTTGCCACGATTTACAAAAGGTAGTAATTTTGCCACTGTTCGCAACGCAGACGGGAGCGAGGCCGCCGTGGCCAGCGTGATTACCGGTAGTAGGTCCGACCAAGAGAACGAGTACGTGCATACGCGATCGCGTACTTAACGCGGATCGGCGAGCGACCGGTCGGTCGGCCGCGGGTCCGGTACATGACCAACAGTGCTTCCGATCACGTAATCTGACTGATCGTTCCCAGTTTTGCCGGCGTGAACTCGCTTCTAGTATTATGACCACGCGAAGTAAGACCATTTCCGCCCGTTCGTCGAGCGGGCGCTGATTATACGTCTCACTCGTCATACGTAAAGGCGAATAGCAAGATTGACTTGTAACGATTATCCCGGAAAGATCGACCGGCAGGAGAGGAAGAAAGAAAAAAATGTATCTGTAAACAGTATATCAGTAAGATTCACCCACATTCAATTAAGAATTACAACAGTATAAAATTTGTCCTAGAACACTATCGAAAGTAATATACAGTCGTTTCGTTCGAAAACACTGTATAAGTTTCGTCGCATATACACTGTTAAATTCTTAGTGTCAAATTACTAATATTTAATTTAAGTTATTTTTAACCATTCTTATAAGTTGCTACTGCTAC
Source organism: Temnothorax unifasciatus (assembly GCA_030770225.1). NCBI lineage: Eukaryota > Metazoa > Arthropoda > Insecta > Hymenoptera > Formicidae > Temnothorax > Temnothorax unifasciatus. Next base: position 337,320 of record JASTWK010000112.1, on the reverse strand, counting down.
TCAGTATGTCGTTAATTTAACTAAAACAATGTTAATTTAATTATTAATTTGACTAATCAATGGAGTTAAAATAACATTCTTTGTGTTAAAATAATAAATTTCGGCACACATGGTAATTAAAAAGAACAACATGTTATTTAAACTCAAGGTATTGGTATAAATTTTATCTTTTAATATTTAATAGCGTAGAGACAACTATAGTAACTATCTCTTTAGGGGCATATGTACATAATTATGTACATAAATAAAAACAAAAGAAAAAAAGAAAAAAAACACAAAAAAACAAAGAAAACAAAAAAACAAAAAAAAAACAAAAACAAAAAACAAACGAAAAAACATAAAAACTGAAAAAAAAACGAAAAGACGAAAAACAGCAAAAAACTAAAAAACTTTTATTAAGGACGTCTTTTAAGACTATCTTATAAATTATGACATTTTACTTCGACGGGATCGATGTGTGCCCCTAAAGGGATACCATTTTTTATTTATATAGAGTATATAGACTAATGATTATATATATGTATAGAATATTTTGTAATTAATTTTAATTGCAAGCCGTTTTATCATACACTGTAAATCCAAGTGTTATTTTTACACGCATAAATGTTTAAAAATGACATTTGACTGAAGCTCGTTTTACATGTTTTGTTGCGTGTTAAATTAACACGTTTAATCGTATTAATATGTTCAACCGTGTTAAATGGCATCGTTCAAAACAGAAATGTGTAAGAAATGTGTAAGAAGAGTTTTAGTTAAAATAACACACTTGGATTTGCAGTGAATTAGCCGTATACAAAGAGAATTTCTCATTATTTCATAAAATTATACATTTCTTTCTTAAATGAAAGAGAGTTACGCATGTTGCACGTAACTTTCTTCAACTTTTTAATACGCCATGAATGTCTGTACTCGATGCATTAAATTACGCCCTCGATTTAAGGTCGATTTAGACATAACCGTGCCGTGCCCGTACCGTTTACGGACAGAAAGATTTAGACTCGTTCACACGTAGGTATCCGGCACCGGACTACCGATGCCAATCGATTTTCTTTATTTTTACAAATCGGTTATCGGACAAACGTGTAAATGCTCCCATATTAATCCAAACACTTCGCGATCGGATACCCGGCGTCAGTAGTCCAGTGTCGGATACGTGTGAAACGGGGCTTAGTCGAATTTCATCTGTTGCATCTTCGAATATCCTTTTAACTAGTGGCCGGATCGCCACTGTTAGTGGTAGAGTTGCAGGCGTTTTGATGGGAATGTTAAGAAGATATTCGACTTCGAAGGTTTGCCGTGAATATTATTTGCGTTTTGATGATGATTTTTTAAAACAATTTTAAGGTTTTGCAGTTTTTCACTTATCAGGAACTCTAGAACTTTTCGAAAGGAATCAAATGAGTTACTTAGAACTATTCTGACTTTAAATTAAACTTTTCTTTTTTATTTTTTGAGAGAAAAAAAAAATAGGAACTCTAGTAGTCGTCAAAATGCTTCAGATGAGCTATTCAGAACTATTCGGTCTTATAAAGTTGGGTGTGAAGTTAGCATTTCATTTTTTAATTGCCTTTTTCAAAGTGTTAATCGCCGGAACTTTTTTTATAAACATAAAAATACTTTTATATTTTCCGAACAGAAGCTGGAACTCTAATCAGAACTAAAAAATTTTAAAGTAGGGGTGCGAACTTTACACACCTAATATTTGTATTTATGTATTTTCTAACAAATTGTGATAAAAGAATTGCTAGCAACAGATTCTACCGGATTCAAGTTAGCGGATTTAGTTTTTAAATTATAAAAATCGATGTTTGCTGATTTTTTCTTACTAGTTAGAATTTAAAAAAATTTAAGTTTATGTAAAAAAAATATGTATTTTAACACTGTGGAAATATAATTATTTAAATAATGATCTTTTTACAGTAAAAAACGGAGATTATAGCAATATATTAATACTATTATAATTCAAGATTTATAGTTGAATATCAGAACACATTAGTAATGAAGTAAACCATACAAAGTATAGTTAATTTAAAAAATTGATTAAACATTAATAATAAAGTACATGTTATTTCATCAATATATAAATATATATTTAAAGAGTAGTAATATATCATTCCGCATAGATGTAAACAGTTTTCTTTTATATACATCTTATATAAAACACAATAAGTTTTAAACATTTTTATTTATATATAATATAATATAGTATATTTTATTACATTTTTATATAATTTATAGAGAATAAATGTTATGAAAATCTGTAAAGATGATTTTTTATTGTATTGTATTGTATTGTATTGTTTACTTTATTTACCCCAATGGGGCCTTAAAGGGCGTTTTGGAGGGACGTACCCAACCCTGTACATCAAATCCATAACCTTTACGATACATGTGGCGTTTTATAGGGACGTACCCAACCCTTTACAAATTTTGGTGAGCCCTCCCTACCCCTTTCAGTACAGACCCTCCCTACCTCTTCCAATGTCTTCTCTTGATTTCTTCTTCGTCGTCCGAGTCCATGAGCAGATTCTCTTCTAGCTTCTTTGTGATCTCCTCCACTCCTCCTCCCTCATCCTCCTCCCTGTCACACTCCTCCAGACACTCCTACCTCCCTTAGCATTATCCACCTGTTCCCCCGCCGAGGGCCACGGGGGAATCCCAATTGTGTGTAGTATTATTCCTGGTTCCGCATAAGAGTGTGGATCTGTAGTAGATAATACTGAAAAATCCATTTTAGGGAATCCAAGATGATTTTTTATAGTAGACAATTTATATCTTACACTTTTAATTTTATATATGAAATAATTATAATTAAAATAATAATCATGCAATAATGTTTTTTTTTTCATCAGCATTTACCTGCTGTATAAATCTGATTATTGTTATTATTTCTATTTTTTATTTCTAACATATTAAATGTTTTATCCTCATTATCGATGCAAATATTGTTCAAGATGCAACATGCAAGTATAACTAGTGGTATCATTTCTGTGTTGTACATATATACATATTTTAGTTTTCTAAATCGTCCTTTCAGCATTCCAAATGCTCTTTCAATTATAACACGAGTTTTCGATAATTTTGTATTATAATTATGTCGCATATTGTTTAAGTTAAGATTGTTCCAAGTTTTTTTTAAATTTTCACAATTGATCTCCGTACCGAAGCGAGTAAGGTCCTCATTGATAGTCTTATCGAAAAATTTGTGGTTGAAGATTATTGATATTCCTCGACGACGGTGATTCATCTTATATTACATGGGAGTATGTGTAGCAACTGTCCTGTAAAAAGAATTTTGTCTTGTTCTTATTGTGTAAATTTATTAAAATTATTATATCACAAAATTATGTTACCTAACTCAACCCAAGTGACATGTATTTCAAAAAAAGATGTAAAATCTTCAAATTGCGTCAATTGCAAAGAGAATATATATATTGCTTTGAAAAATAATTGTTGTGCAACTACTTTAAAAAAATTATATCCAAGTGGTATATATCTTTGTGTTTCCATTCAAGGGTCTTTTAATTCCAACCCAAGTGGTAATAGCTTCTTAACAAAATTATATATTATAAAGACTTATTTTAATCACAAATAATTTAAGAGGTAGCAGTACAAAATAAAAATATTTAATTAAAATAAAATAAATACATTTTTCTTGTAAAAAAACTTGGCGCTGCTAGACTTAGAAATTTAATAAAGTAGGGGAGAGACCGGGACTTGTTGACACAATTGGCAATGCGTTCCATTTATGTATTTATAGCGAAAAAAACAATGGAAAAGTTATCACAAAGTATCTCTTATTTGACATAGGTACTTTTCCCAAAGTTTTATTTTAATCAGACAAGTATTACAATAGAAGGGCGGCAGTGTGGTCTAGTGGTAGAGCGTTAGACTCGTAATCTGAGGAACCAGGGTCGAGTCCACTAGAGCCATGTAAACATGGAATGTTTTTCTTTTTTTTTTGGAAAAAAAAACATTTCATGGCTCTTGTGGATTCGACCCTGGTTCCTCAGATTACGAGTCTGGCGCTCTACCACTAGACCACACTGCCGCCCTTTTATTGTAATTCTTTCGGAAGAGACGTTAAGGGCCCTGGATACCCAGCCATCTTGAATTGAGAGATGAAATATGGACAATTCTTACGGAAGATCTCAAATAAGAAAGAGTCACCGTACGATTGAATATAAGCGCTCAAATGAAAGATGAAAGCATGTTGTATGATTACCTGCTCATTAATTTGCTGGTTCTAATATAGAAAGTGTAGTAACAGTGCAATGAAAAATAGACAGCTGATGCGGTCGGCGTAGCACTGTTCTGGAAAATGGTTTATGGCACTTTATTGAATTATTATTTGAAGCAATGGACAGCACATTGACATAACCAACAAACTGAAGCTCGATAACACACAATTTTTAGTACGATTAATGAGTAATTTTACCAATGAGATCTTCCACAAGACAATTGTCCACTGTTTTCCGCCGGGAGCCACTCGAGAGAGTCGAGAGTCGACTGGTGGGGCACACGCACACAAGAGAAAGAACGTATCTGAGGGCACAGATACGTACTTTTTCTTGTGTGCGTTTCCCTCACCAGCCGACTCTCGAGTGACTCGCGACCACATCGCGGCGCTCTGTATCAAGCTACGAAGCTTCCTTCAGTAGGTGTTGTGCCACTCGACCGCTGTATTTTCCGTGTCTATCCAGGGGCCTTAAGCCGTTGTTCTAAAAGGGTTAAAGTGAGAGGAGAAAGGGTAGTAGTGTAAAGGTTTGGGTAATGTTTTTTATAAAAACGACTTGCAAACCCTAAGGGGATAAGCAATAAAATAATACAATCTATCTTAGAAAATTGAGTGATAAAATATTGCTTTAAATTTTTGTTTTTATTTTTAATAAGAGGTAAACAATTTCTAAAAATTGTTTCCATCTTTACAAAAAAATCAAATATCCGGTTTAACAAAAAACAGTGTTTCTATCTTGTAACGCCTAAGTAAAACTAAATTATTATATTTAACATTTTGAACTTTTTTTGATTTGACAGATAATATATAGTTATCACAATGAAACATATTCTTTTTTATATTTGCAATTATATATTCTACTATATTGTACAGTACATTAAGTTCAATATTATTAAACACAATAGTAAGTACTATTAGATGGAATTGGTGAAAATAACTCATTACATTTTTCATTAATACTTTGTTTAAGAAATATTTTATTTGTTTTACAATCTCTATTACTCTATTAAAGATTCACTCTTTACTAAATAATTTAGGAAAAGAGTAGGTATGTATTGCGTTTAGTTTTAATTTTTTTACCATTAACACGAGTTGTTTCTCATACGTTATCTGAAAAATGTACCTATAAACATAAAATTTTTATTGAACTTTTTATTTTAATATATATTGTACACATATATTATTTCTTACTTTACATATGTATTATCAGTCGGTGTCCAGTTTAGCCTTGAAATGCGTGCTGCCCACAATGCTCTTGCAGGATTTTTCGGAAAGCGTTTTATTATAAATCTCTTTTGGAACTATTGTTACATTCTGGCACGCAACAACCCGTCATTGTTTATCATTTAATTTCTTTTCTAATATATGCCTGTACATACACTCTACTCTAACCTCGTATTAATAACCTCGAATAATAAAAGATTCGTAACTTCAGTTGATCTAAACTCATCAAAAATATAACATCTAGTAAATTTTGCTGCAAAATGGTTGCACCAATCAGGAAGTGAACGTTAGGTTTCCAGACTCTCCCTTGAGGGTCTCTACGTGAACCTAGCGTCTCAGTTTGTATTGACGCGTTTTTTGGCTTTAATGGCCAGAACATTGTTTAACTTATCAGTTATAAAGCTCAATGCTTTTCAATCCGACAAAGTACACCAAACTTAATTAAAGGTGGAGTTTGCGCGACGGATAGCGTAGCGTATTTATTGACGAGTACTCGAGAGTTATCGGTGAGAAAATAATCATGTGCCGTAAGATGCGATTGTTTAAAGCGTCACTGTAATCGAGATGTAAAAGGAAATCTAAGAGTAATACGAGCATCAATGTGCTCAACGAAACTTGCATCGTTTCGTTGCAGCGCGAAACAAAGTAATTGGTGCAAACGGCAAATTGTAGAAATGCGAGAGAGCGAATGGCGTTGTGAAAATTGTCATTTTGGAGCGCACTTTTGTCGAGTATCGAAAAGCTTGAGCATCGGGACTCGAGCGCACGTTTGCGGGTACGATTAGCGTCGAGAAAAAAAAGAGTGAAAATGTCAAACATAAAGCTAATGGTTTAGCGTACGAATGTCCCGACAGTTTGCAAACGTTACATTTCGTGCCCATCGAAATGTCGAAGCGTAAAAAAATTGCGCGCCGAAGCGAGCCGAGACATCCATCGATTGTACATAAATGCGTTGTTTGTTACAAGGTAATGTTTTTACATGTAGTTTTCTTTTTATCTACAAATATACAAGAAGCGTTTTATCAAAGAGCAATGCCAGTTTGCAGATTTCTACGCATCACCCATCTTACATTGTCGCACGTAAATTTAAAAGACTCCACCATTCCCGTCGAGTGAGAAAATCAGGAACGTATAGACGCGTGAAAAGACAGTAGGTAACTATTACAAATAAATAAAAACACACGAGATAGTCAAGAGCGGCGGTGACGCGAATGACGACCGCTAAATTTTAACTTTTTGATTATGTTCAGATAATCGTGATGAAGGCTATCTGTGTCGCTTTGAAGATTTAGACTGTTAGGTTGTCGTAAAATATGGATCATCTCAGATAAAATTTGTCTGCCATAAATATGTTTTTCATCTAAAACTTCAACGTTATCCTATGCGAATTCGTGACCAAGTTGTACCCTGTGTTCGGTAATTACCGAATGTTGCCACGTATTTCTATTAATATGGTTTCTGTGCTCGGCAATTCGCGTTCTCAACTGTCTACCCATCTGTCCGACATAAGACGCGTCGCAATCGTTGCAGGAAATTTTATAAACCACGTCACTGCAGGACTGGTTTGGCAAAGCGTCTTTGTGCATACGAATGAAGCGTTTGCTTATTCATGCTCAACAGTCTTCTTCAACTTTTTTCTAATAATCTCAGCATATATTTTATAAGCTGAGCACAGAAGAGAAATACTTTTATATTTTTTAACAATGCCTCATCGAGGCTCTTATACATAGTTTCCTCAGACATCGTACTTACGGCAAATTCCTTGGCATGCCTGCTCTTAAAATATGACAATTTTTTGTTTAATTTATTGTTCTCTGCAATTAAGACTCTGATTATAGTTTTTTTTCTTGCAGGAATTCTTCAAGTTCTGCGACTCGCTCCGCCAAATCGGCAGCGCGGGCTCAAAATTTATTCCCCTTTCCCCAAACTAGCCCATTAATTAGGAGCACCAATAGAACCCCATAAAACCACCAATTTTTAACCTTATAGTAGCCATTCCCATAAAATTAGTAATCTTTTGGTACCAATTTCATCAAAATCATTAACCAAAAAATTTTGGCACCGGTTTCAAGAAAATCGATCCATTAATACAAAATTATCCATTAATGAAAAATTAAACTTATCCTCCAAAAATTAAAAAAATTTTGGCACTGGTTTTAAGAAAATCGGTCAATTAATACTTATTATTTCTCGAAATTTGAATAATTTCCAAACCGGTTTCCAAAAAATTGGTAACGAAAAATTATCCACAAAAATTATCCATAAAAAAATTCAGCTTGATATCTTAAAGTTTGCGGAAATTGGAGTAATCACGTACATTTTTTTTTAACAGAAATCGTAAATTTTTTTACTATTAGCAATTTTTCTAATTTAATTACATTTTTTAGTTCTTTCTATTCCTATATATACATACATATATATATATATATATATATATATATATATATATATATATCATTTTATCATATATCAAAATTACGAGATAAATTACGAGAGTCGCGGTGTTGCGTAGGAAAATTTACTAGTGGCGGTACTGTTGCTGCCACACCAACGATACCACGCGGATATGATCGACGCTATTGATCGCGAATTAATTGGACATATTAAATTTAATGGATCCAAGACACGGTTTTCAGTGTGTAACGAACGACGAGACAATAAATATTATTTAAACGCTCAAGCAGATTAAAATTTTGCTCACTCTAGGCCGATCAAATGATGGCACGTTTTGAACGTTCACGACTAGAACGTATGCCGAGGCCGAGACCCCGAGTTGATTCTGCAACATGATACTGGCCTCCCCATCTTCTCCATCTCCCGTCGCCTCCTAGGCTTGTCCTAAACAGCAAGACATTAAACACCTTGAAACTCCTCGCGATATATTGTGAGATTAAAAAATTTGTCCAAGCAGGCCTGTACCTCTTGAGAAAAAAAAATTTGTATCGCTGCGGCAATCGTCCAACGGATATCCAATCGTCAATATGCAACATGGAGACGGCGAGAATGTGGTTTCCGACGTTTAATCTACCGCATCTTTCAAATCGTCGACAAGCAAAAACATGGGGACCTGTCCGGCCCCTGACAAGGTGTAAGCTAGACGATTCGCAAATGTAAATGCTACACGCGCTCCTTTCCTTTCCAAGCTCGACTACTCCACTCCCTGTGGGCGGCTCTGCAAAAATTAAGCAAATTAACACGAATGTAAATTTAACAATCGACACACAAACGTTGTAAATTAGTTGCGACAACGATTCCATTTGTAATTTACGTACCTTTCATTCACCGAGTTTCGTCGCGTCAGGTTTATCATAACGACGACCGCATCATTAACGTAAAGCGTGGAGAAACTTATCAGAATTAAGATAATAGCGACCCGCGCGGGTCGTACGGTTACATATGCGAGACGAAACGTGAAAAATACCAAGTCGCGGTGTTGCGGAGGAAAATCTATTGATACAAAAGAAAACACAATTTTTTAGAAGAAAAAGGAAAAAAAACCATTAGTTATAATCGGATTTGGAAATGAAAAATCAAGAAAAAAAAACTAGATCCGCGCCCTTTTACGGCGAAAATTAAATTCATTGGAGAAAAAAAAAAATAAAAACTAACAAGTACAAAAAAAAAAACGCTGAGTATTAATTATTGCGGCGTTTATTTGCGCGATCGACAATGTTGTCGGTGCTGCTACTAACGCATCCGTCCTCGCAGCCATCGCCACATTGGCAATTGTTTCTCTTACGCTTCACGTTAAAGAGCGCACGTTCGAAATAATAAATCTTGATCCGTGCCTCAATGGCCTCTCTGGTGGGATCGAGGATCTTTTCGGGCCAAAATGAATCCATAGTGTTTAAACACACAATCTTCGGAACTCCGGCCGGAACTCGTACCGAACCGTACTTGACATCTTGCGTAAATGCAGTCTCGCGCTCGAGTGTGTGCAATAACGTCTCTGGGATCCAGTTTCTGAAAGCAATCACAGAAAAAAAAAATATTCTTGATTTGAAAATATCTTTAGTTTCAACCCGGTTTCAACGTTTGAAAAGTTGGAAATCTTGAAATGAGATTATATTGTGTTAAACGAAGAAAATTTTCTTGAATGAAGACATTATATAGTTCAACCAAGAAAATAAATGTTGAAATAAAAAGTTGATATTCTTATAAGAAGATGTAGATTGTTTCATATATACGCAAGATTACTATAATCTTCTTATAAGAATATCAACTTTTTATTTCAACATTTATTTTCTTGGTTGAACTATATAATGTCTTCATTCAAGAAAATTTTCTTCGTTTAACACAATATAATCTCATTTCAAGATTTCCAACTTTTCAAACGTTGAAACTAAAGATATTTTCAAATCAAGAATATTTTTTTTTCTGTGATATCATCGAGCACAATGCCATCGGTGACCCCTTCTCGGAAGCGGGTCCAGTCCTGTCGTCCTCGTACGAGGATAGGATTTCTAAAGTGCGTCAAGGCAAACTGTGTTTTGCCGATCCTGGTCTGTAAAAAGAAGAAAAAGGAAAAAAAAATTACCCGTAGCACATCCGCAGCTGTAAACGATGCGTAAAAAAAATTAAACAATGTTATTGCGCTGAAACTACACGGTTAAAATTATTTAATTGGAAAAAAAATTCGAGGCATGTCCAGACATGTTTTTGCTCCCTCCCTCTTGTAATTTCCATTTGCGTGCGAGGAAAATCCTCCTATCTTAAAATTGCCGTAAGTCGATAGTCGAATTTATTGTTGCCTCATTTCCGCGATTCTGATTGGTTATCTCGATGCGTTGCGCGCGTTACTTTGTATGAAATATTATCATGTGTCAATGTGCTATTTAACCTCGTTCCTTGTCAATGGGAGCAGATGTGAAACGGGAAGATCGAACATATAGGTATAATCTTTTTAATATGAATTGAAATAGAATGATATTCTGTTTTACATCTTTAGATTTTTATGATAATGAATGGGATATATATAAGCAACAATCTCTATTTGAAATACCTTATTTATATCTTCACATAATACTCTTAACTAAATATTATTTTTCTTGCTAGGAATATTCTTACTCGATGAATATAGTGGTCACTCAGATGAAAAAAACATGTGCATCATCAGCTTTAGGTGTGCAACATGCATATACATGTGTATCAACGCCCACATATGAAAACAATTCAAAAGAAGAACAAACTGTTCTTGATTCTACAGGATGCACTTTATCACAAAAGTAATTTTTGAATAACAGTGCAATATTTTATGTAACTGGAGCAGTTTAATGTGGTTAATATATACATATGTACATATGCACATGTTTTTTTCATTAGACACTTGCGTAGCATACAAAAGATACAAACGGTACAAACGATACAAAAGAAGAGAGAAGGTACATACGTTGATTAAATATTATCGCGTTAAATACCAAATCATTTTCACAACTCGACACGTATCACGATAACTTTCTTCGCGTTGTGAGCAATGACGCTTGCAGACCAGTCTGGATGTTTCGGCAACTTTCCGAGGTCGTTTCCTTCCGGGAGTACGTTGCGCCAAGACAAAGATCTAATCGCGCTCGCAACGTTGCACGACCGTATCGCGAAATTATTGTGCGACGTTTTCGACAGCTGACGCCAAGTGTCGCGGGGATATTGTATTTCAGAAATAAATTGTGCTCTTTCACTGTGAAACTTGCCGCTCTCCAAGTTCGGCTATCAATGCACGCCTCGCCAATGTATTTATACGGTAAATTCGCGCGGCTCGACATCCTCTTCGTCGATTCGACGCTGACGTTGATGCGAATTTATTTATGTGAAAAGCAAAGTTCCAAGTTATTCAGTTAGTCGATTGTTCACGCTTCATTGATTTTACAGGCCTTGCTTCGAGTCTTTCAGGATTATTAGAATATTCGCTGATAGATTACCAAGTCAATTGTTACGTTAATCGATTCTTCATCTATCGCAACTCTTATATGCTATTTAGACAAACATAAATTGATCGTATAGTGCAATAAATTGTGACATTAGATCGCATTGAATAACGCATTTTTCTACAATGCAGCTGATAGTTTATTATGCTAAACATTTTTATCGACAGAAAAATTTAATTTGCAAATATATCTGGCCCAGTAGTATAAGTTTTTGGAGCAGAAAACGTTGTCTGCAGTTGGAATATATTTCCCTCATTTGTTCACGGGGAAAGTTCGATTGTTGCACATAATTAATTCTGCGTCAAAGCGTACTCTATTCGCAGAATCTCCCTTTCCATGCGGAAATTAACACGAAATTGCGGAAAGTCGAGGTGCGAGTACCCAAAGATCTCGTTGTGCAATTAAATTATGAGTATGCAGCGTTCTCTACGCCTGGAAAATCGCGTTCTCATAAACTTACTTTGCATTAAAACAATTGCTCTCTTACTTACAATCGATGTAAAACCTTGGGAAATTGTACCTCGTATAATATCTATATATTTATTTGCAAACTGTTTTAAAATGACCAAGCTTGGATCTTTAACTGTTCTAACGAGGAAGCGAAGGGTATTGCCGGGCGATTAAGATAACACGATTGCGCTCACGAACAATGCAGATACAACGGCCAGTAATTTAGATAGACCCAAGTGGTTCACGTAGATCGGCATAACTTTAAATTAGGATGTTACGTTAATGAGATTTCAAGCGTGGCCTCCTTTCCGTGCGACCATTCATCCGCTGCGGTATATATGTCAACGGCAGACGATCCACAAAATTATCAATATCGCTACGTTAAGTCTGCACGAATAAGTTTAAATGCACAGGCGTATTGTAATCGCGCTGGTTGCGTAAAAATAGGTTAGGCCGGTTTACGAGCATAATGAAATCGGACATTCGCAATCATTGGATAAATTTGAAATGATCTGATAATACTAGATTATCATATATATATATATATATATATATATATATATATATATATATATATATATATATATATATTTTACGTTGAATAAATATTATCATTATCTTTTAACCATTCTACCATACGTTTTAACTTTGTCGCAAGATAATAATTATACCGTCTCGTTTATCCGGCGATCTCGATTTTCCTTGGACAGAGAGAGAGAGAGAGAGAGGGAGAGAGGGAGAGATTGGCGAGCAAAATTATTCAGAGGAAAAATAAATGGCGAGTCAAGTAAATGGCTTACCGGACCGACGAATATCACCGTTTTCCCAGGTGGAAACTCTACGAGCGGGAGCAAAAAGTCTTGCGGGGCAAAGAGCGCCTGCTCGCCTTGGGCATAATAGTTTTCAAAGTAGCTCGCAAGCTTTTTCTGATGGAGAATGTAAAAGCACAAATCACGCGTTTCTATATACTTTAATGCCTCTGCGTACGTTGGTAACGCACGTGCAGCTATGAGCATCTCGTTCGTTTCGCTGGTGGTTCCTCTTTCAAAAGCCGGCACCTCGCCGAATCGGTAGAACGCCCCGTCCCTCGTGGCGGGGTCGCAGCAGGCGCGGAGCATCGTCTTTGGATCGTCGGGAATTTGGATATTGTTTCCGTCGGGCATCGACCTCGCCAGCGCGGACAAATATCGTTGGTATTTGTACCCGAAAATCAGCCTCAAAAACTTGGACCCGTCGGCCGCCCTCTCCACCTGGCCGACCAGCCAGGAGACGCGTTCGCGGTAAATGTTGAGCTTGCTCGTGAGCTCCTCCACCCCGGGGCCCGCGAGACATGTTTTTATCGGTTTTTTTTTAAAAGTTATGAATTTTTAAAGAAAAAGTGATTTTTGCACAATTTTCTTACGACTTCTTTCGACTTATTTGCAAATGTCTTTGAAGATAAACGCAATATAATTTAAATCACAATATAATTTACATGGTCTTCTTCCTTACAGTCTGGCACACAATTTAAAAAAAAAAAAGAAGTTAAAATTGATGCACAGGACGCAAAGTTACAGTTGAAATACGCGAGTCGGGTATGGCATACCCACGTTATGTATTGATGGTACTGACTGGACAGTATGTGTTTAAGAGTTAATATCTCTTTCTTCTTTGTGATTACCACGCTTTTCCATTTCTTGATTTTTTTTTGGTCTTGCAGCTTCCTTCATGTTATAATTTAGTGCTGCTCTTAGCAGTAGATCATCCTGACCGTCTTTTAACGTACATTTTTTTTACAAATCACGTATATTTTTTAAAACAAAAATCGGAAACCCTTTTATCATTAGCAATTTTTTTAATTTTATTACATTTTTTAGTTCTTTCTACTCCCATCATATTTTATATTTTATATATAATTCTTTAAGATTCGTTCAATTAATTCTCGAAAAATTGGAAAAATTTCTGATAGCGTCATCCAAAAAGGTCGGTAACGAAAAATGTATCTCTACACTTCATATACAATTCTTTGAGATTCGATCAATTATTTCCCGAAAATTAGAAAAAATTAAAAAAATCGGTTTTCAGAAAATCGGTAACGAAAAACTATACACATCATGGCACTCCCCGGGAAATTCTACCTCTGTTTCATATACTTTTAATAAAAATTTGGTCCATTAACAAATGAGTAGTTCGCGGACAGACGGACAGACAAACAGTCGAGTTTTATATAATAGTATGATATGATATATTATTTTAATAATATTATTTTAATAAAATGTATAATAAACATACAGACATACCTATGTCGGAAATTACAATACTTTCCAATCTATCACAATTCAATGTTTAATAAAATTGAACATAAGAACGAAATCCTTGAATTTTAATATCTTTTTCTCTGTTTGATTAATATTATTTTCTAGTACTTCTAGTTGAACTTGCACCTGTGGCAATGTTTTTAGTCTTTCAGAGCAACTTTTTTCTCATTTAGATATTTCTGAAACAGATTTCTGCATAAATGGCCAATTGAAACTTCACATATTGGATCGAACATGATCTCGATGTAATCGGGCCGCGAGGCTGATTTCTACGTGCCTATCGTCAGTCTCGTGGCACGGATTCGATCCGTACGGGGTTGTCGATCACGCCGCCCCGCGTGGTCGATCACGCGTCGATCCCGCCCCACGCACAGATGCGAGCATGCCGCCGGCATCGTCGAGAATCGGAGCACGGCGCAACTCCGGACACGCGCAGTGTCTTTGTTCGCGAAAATTGTGCCCGTTGCGCAACGCCGTCAATCATCGGATCAATCAGAGAGCGCCGCGTTCCGGATCTCTCCCCCCCCGTTTCCGTATTTCGAGAACTCATCGGGCGGAAGAGAACTCTCTCGTGGCAGACTCGTTTCGCACGTCGCCAAGTCAAGTGATTTCGGCAAAACGGCAAACATACTGAGTGCGTGGTTTCTCCACCGATTCGTGCGCGGCATCGCCGCGCCGCCCAATCAGTTATTCAAAGTGCGTGATTGTTAAGGAATCCAACGTTCTTTAAGTCGCGACAGTGACTACTATTCGTGCGAGCTTCTCCATTCAACCGGGATAAGCACGACTCCAGACTCCGAGTAGCCAAGGGTGCTCAACAGCAATCTTTGAGCATGACCGACCTGCCCTGTTCACCAGGTGAGCTCGCCTCCGATCAGTGTCATCGCGTCGCGTTCGCGCTCGTCGTCTGCCTCACGGACAAGATCTCCGCCGCTCGACCGCAACATCTCCGTCGTAAGGGCATCAAGTCGGTGCTCGGCAAGATTTCCGTATCGCATTTGCGGTAGACAAAAGACGACTCAAGGTTTCTGAGCGATTCGAATTCCGATAGTGGACCGTGAAAACGGTCTTCTGACATCGAGCTCTCGATGCAAATCAATACCGGACATCGGTTACGAACGTCGTTCTCTCGAGTGGTGCCGGCATAACTCGCGCTCCGCGGAATCTCCGGCCGAGCACGAAACCAATAAGAATACAATTATTTGCCAATACTTTGCTCGAAAATATTTCTTAAAATTCGTGTGATATCGTGGTTTGCTCATTTTAATAAAATAAAGGAAAATTTTTTTATGTTAATTTATTTATTATGCTGATTATGGACTGTATTTTACAATTTAATGTTAACTGGTTTGAAAAACACGAAGTGACCAACAGCGGGAGACAAGCTCGTATATACATTGTCGACCGCTGTGAAGCTCGAACGTTAGGTTCAAATTAACGAAAACAACACTACATACAACGCTTTGTCATGAGAATATAAATTTAAATGAGAATATAAGCGACTGAGTATTATTTCAATGAGTTATTTAATAAAACTCATTGCACGGAGTCTATGCGATGATCTTTTTATACCATAAAATACCATTTCATTAATTAATTTAAAAAATTTAAAACTTTACTACGTACAAGATCTTTAATTCTCTCTGAATCAAAATAAGCAACAATAAATATTTATAAAATGCTATCAAATGCACAGGTTTGTTAACGAATAATTGTTCTTTCCTAACCGATTTTAAAGATATAATAAGATTAAAGGTATTACCCATTTTTTATTATTGGTATCTTATCCTAATAATTAAAAATATTATTTTGTTGTTTGTATCAAGATTAGTTACAATCGCTGATAGTGCATCTCTAACGAATGGCCGAATGAACGAAGAGATAATGATTATCGGATACATTTTGGTTTAATTGCGACTTGAAATAACTGACTTGAAATTCGAAATAGCTTCTAGATCATGCAACAGACCGAACGATAATATTAGTATCTAATAAAAATTGTATTTGCGTATTATTCTTTTGCAAATATCTTTTTTTAGCCGGTTGGCTTGCTGTCTTTGCTTCCGTCTTTGCTTTTCTTTTTGAATAAACCTATGGAAGGCCTGCTTCATTTGTTGAAAAATTAAAAAAATTATTATATTTTTTTATAATAACACCTCAATGTGTTCAAAACGTTTAAAACAAGAAACTAATAAACTAAGCTATATACCCTAGATATATATTATAAATTTAATAAAAGTAAACAATGATACTAACGTTTTGACCTCGTGGTGCGGACACGTATCCTTGCGATGTAGTTGCCCGATTTTAGATTGTGTGCCCGCTGTAGCCAAACTCCGCCAATCTTCAACTGCTTTGTTGCAATTATTTCTTGAAGATTGTTCGTGTTGTGGCAGTCCATCATGCATATTTGCTGTTGTCCATATCCTTCTTCTCTAATTGGTATAGAGCATCCATTCAGAACATGCACAAATTTTTGGCATACATAACATGTATGTCCACTAGGGTGGTCTTTATTTTTCCAGAATTTTTTAGCTCGATCCCCCTCAGAACGGTTCCCAGAGCTAAAAAAATTACTTGTGTTAAACTTGAGCAAAATTGTACAAAGAGTACACGTGCCGCCGAGCATTTAAATTTTCCGATTTTCAGCAAATTTAATAAAATTTTGTACATGTTTACGCTTGGGTCAGTTTAATGATAATTTTATGAAATTATGGCGATTTTATAAAAGGTATCAAAAATACGAAATCAACGTTATTAATTAATAAAATATTTAATAAATTTTTATTCGATAATATAGCAGTTAGAAATTTTGAAGTACAGTTTTCTTCTTTGCGTTTGGAAAGTGGCGGCGATAATCGCTTACATTTGTAATTAAAATTGTTTCTGTTCTTTATCTTTTGTTAAAAATTTGTTATAGTCCTGATATTAATTTAACTCTTCTCTCGGCTGTATCACTAATTACTTTTAATTTGTTTACAATTTTAAAACTTTTTTTATAATTTGCGTTTTTTAACCACTCAGAAGGATCTATCATGAGAAAATTCAAGTTTATACTTAAGATTGTAAAAAAAACTTTTGTATATGGTGTTACAAAAAACTCAAGGCCTTTTGAAACGAGATTAGGGATTTCCTCTAATTTAATTATTACTCGCCGAGGACGCACGTAATTCTGCGCTTCATCTGGATTTAAAGCTTTAGCCATTTTTTGTTTACATTCAACTGACAAGAATGTATTTGTCCAAAACAAATTGGACATTTTTGGATAAGAAGTGGCATATCCAAAAATGAAAGTGCAATGACTTGTGGCCTCAAATACCGCAAATGGTTTTTAAATTTATTTAAAACAACATAATATTATTTTGTAGTCGATTATTATGTTCTGTAATAGTTGTTTTATCGGGTGTCGTAAGATTCGATTCAGATTTACTTAAATATTTTTTTTGTGTAATAGTATATGAACTTTTTTTGAATCTCATATATATATCACTTTGGTTGAGCTAAATAACGTAAGAGACAATAGAGGGTTAATGTTTAGACAGCGCAAATGACGATACCTGGACTGCTTGCGAAAACGATCAGAAAATGGCATGAATCGGTATACGAAGTGTTGGTGCGGAAATTGTGTCCAGTCCATCCATTTCTATACTTTGTACGTCAAAACCACGGTGAGATTTATTTTTTTGGCATGCTTGAATAAAGAATAACTTTGGTTTTCCTGCCAGGCTTTGGCATTTTTCAGCCGTAAAATAATGTCAAATACAATTATAACTTCGAAAGACGTATCATGAGCACATAATCGACCTTAATCTGACCTATGGGTTAATATCGTTATTTAGATGCAGTCGCTATTCGTGTGGTCGATTTCTGCAGCTGTAAAAGTAATAATCTGCTTGTTATTTCAGTTACATATATTACAGTTATATTTATGATAAAATGCATCTTATCTTTTTGTAATTCTTCGTTTATTTCTTTGTGGGTAAAATTATCGAAAGCCATCACTTAAAATCCAAGCTTTCCTAAAGTTTTTTTTAAATCCTCGCAATCTTTATCAGTACCAAGGCGAGGTTTCAACCTCAAATGTTTGTCATAAATATCTGTTTAAAAATTAGCTATGTTTCCCAAACGCAAAATAAGAATTGTTTGTAATTTTGTATTCCGACAATAAATGTTGCGAGAAATAATATCCGATAACAATGGTTGTGTTAGAGCAGTGGTTCTTAACCTTTTCGAAGTCACGGAACACTTATGATTATAAGGAAAATTTGAGGAACACCAAAATTACTAAAGTTATAAAACAACAAAAATATGCATAAAGATACCTTTTTTTATTCAATTACAGATTACATAAGAGTAAAAAAAGAAAGCATTAATTTTAAATTATATTCATAAAAAGTGTAACTAAAATAACTTATAAAAATGAAATTTCTTTAAATCTTCTCTAAATTTTTATAAAATTTAATTTAAGATACAATACAAAATACCTTGAGAATGTTTTTCTTTATCTTCTTTAAATTTTAATGCGATACTTGAGCTTGTCGGTTTCTGCAGATTTTAGCAATATCAGGTCTAATATGTGATATAGCTACTCTCATTTCTTCGTCTATATTAGTAAGTCTTTCGCGTTTTTTAGTTTTTATATTGGTAAGCGTTGAGAAACCGAGCTCACACAAATATGATGTTGAAAACTGTAACAAAATTTTCAGTGCTCTTGTGGAGAGAGCAGGGTATTCAGCTTGGACAAAAAGCCAAAATTCCTCAAGAGTTAATTCAGAGAATTTAATTTTTAAAGTACGATCCGTTGACAAGGTAATCAATTGTTCTTCTTCTTGTAACGAAAATTCCCAACTCGTTGTATTGAATGTGCCAAATGGATTTCGTATCCAGTCATAATTTTCTATATTTAAGGAAGGAAAGTAACTTGCAATCTTTTTTTCTAATAGTGTTAAATGTTCTGTTATAACGGGAATAATTTTCTCGACATTTATATTATGAAGCGAAGGAAACATATCTACTGTTTTTTTTTCTAATATGCGATTTTTCCAAAAAGATACTTTTTTCTGAAATGCTGACAATTTGTCAGTGGATGTCAAAATATTTTCATTTTTTCCTTGAATACTTGTATTAATGCTATTTAAGTAATTAAAAATATCGGCTAAATATGCCATTTTAGCACACCAAATATCATTCTCAAGGTATTTTACAAAAGCATCTGTGGCTGTACCTTCATTTTTAAAAAAGGCTAACAATTCATTCTGAAGTTCTAAAATTCGGCATAGCACTTTACCCCTGGATAACCATCTTACTTCAGTGTGCAAAAGCAAAGATTCATACTGAGCTTCCATAGATATGCAAAGCTGTTTAAAAAGGCGTGTTTTTAAAGGTCTTGACTTGATGTAATTTACCATATTTACAACTTGGTCTAGTACAGGTTTTAATGTTGCCGGTAATGTTTTTGAAACTAAGGATTCTCTGTGCAAAAAACAGTGCGTAGATATAATATTTGGGTTTCTTGTCTTTGCACGAATAACAAATCCCTTAATAGAGCCTACCATAGCTGGAGCACCGTCCGTACAAATTCCTACACACAGCTCCCATGATATATTAAATTTTTCGAAATATGACGTAATAGAATTAAAAATATCTTGTCCTGTTGTACGTTCAGTAAGTTCTCTGCAGCATAGAAATTGATTTATTATTTCGTTTTTATGAATGAAACGAATGAATCCTAGTATATGAGCTTTAGCGCTAATGTCAGTGGACTCGTCAATTTGTAAAGCAAAATGTCGTTTGGAAAGTTTATCGGTAACTGTTTTCTCAATATCATCTGACATATTTTTAATTCTATTTTGTATTGTATCGTTCGAATGAGGAATTTTCATAATTTCCTTTTTTGCTTCGTTGCCAAACATAATTTTTACTATTTCGCAACATGCTGGTAAAATAAGAGACTCTGCTATAGTATGTGGTTTCAACTTTACAGCAACTAATTCAGCTACTTTATATGACGCAAGTTGTGCCTTATCGGTAACAGTTTTTTTAAAATGTTTTACTTGTTTAGCTTGCATGTCTAACAATCTTTTAAAATAATCTTTAGTTTTTGAAGCAAGATTGGCGTGCTTCGTAATAAAGTGGCGTTTTAACTTAGCAGGAACCATTGCGCTATTAGACAGTTTTTTTCCACATACGAGACACTGTGGAATGTGACATTCTTCCTCACCGGTCCACGTAAAACCCCAACTTAAATATTCGTCTGAATAATGTCTGTTAATTTTTCTTTTTTTACGTATAATTTTGTCTTCTGTATGAGACGTATTCGCAGCAACGTCATTACTACTATTTCCACTTGTACTTGCTCCATCATTAATATTTTTCTCAGTATCATGTTTTTGTTTAATAATATCCATTGTGCGCTACTACAATGTTAAATTTTTTCTCTGAAATAATAAATTTAACTAAAAAATGAACATAATTTTATTAAAGTTATTTATTAATAAAAAATGTATTACCTGATCTTATATGTAAGAGATCTAAGTTAAAAATGTTATTAATTATATAATTATAATGTTTGTACAAAACACATAAATCAAATACACGTCAAATATAAACTTTGTCAAGCCAAACGCAACGAACGACTGCAACACGGACGCTTGTTTAGGTAGTTCACTCGAAAATGCAAGTTGAATCTTGTCTCGGTTAGAAACAACGCAAACGCGCGATCGTCAACTCAGCAGACGAGCCTCGAGCGGTAGGGGGAGCTCAGAAATTCGCGGAGCATTTGTAACAAGCTCGCGGAACACCAGTGTTCCGAGGAACACCGGTTAAGAACCACTGTGTTAGAGAAACGATTAGTTACGTAAATAAACAATTAAACTTGCAAAATAGGTTTGTCTACTCGAAAATTAGCTATATCTCCCAAACGCAAAATAAGAATCGTTTGTAATTTTGTACTCTCTCTCCCTCTCTCTCTCCCTCTCTCTCTCCCTCTCTCTCTCCCTCTTTCTCTCCCTCTCCCTCTCTCTTTCCCTCTCCCTCTCCCTTTCCCTCTCCCTCTCTCCTTCTCTCCCTCTCCCTCTTTCTCTCCCTCTCCCCCTCTTCCTTTTCCTTTCCCCCTCCCTCTCCCCCTTCTCTCTCTCTTTGATTTTCCTTCCTTTACAGAATTATTTCTGCGAAGATAATTTTCCGGAAAATAAATTGAAATGAATTTCCTCAATGTATTACTCTCTGCCTCTATTCGGGAATACGCGTCATAACGGTTACATAAATTGCTTATTGTTATGATCACAGCAAAATGTATTAATTGATCGTGAGCCTCTGCGAGTTCGTTCATTGCTAGGCTGACGCGCTTGATTGGCGCTACATTTTTGAACAAATAATTTTTTATCTCGGTGTTGCAAGTAAGAAATAAAAGCCCTTCGATGGCCCATTTCCTTAAATATCCTTCTTTGCTGGTCAAAAAGCTTACACACAGATGCACGTCATAAACTCTTTATATTGTCTGCAGCAACATTTGCAACATCTATAAATCCCCTGAGTGCAACTCTGTTCCAGCTACGAAGATATTATCATATTGATCTTCTTCAAATCTAAGATCTCCTTGTAGCATATAAATGCATGCTGAGTAAAAGAATTTTCCACTTTTAGCTTAAAAGGATGGTGTTCCAGGTTGTATGTTTTCTCTGTTATTTATGACTCTCGTGTCTTCTTCAAGAGCTAAATCATCACGGTGTATTATGTATTATCCAGATTCGATATCCTGGTGTAAAAACAGGCTGCATATTCTCTTCCATTATTGTAGAGATTTCTTCCACTGAGAAGAGTGGGACTTCTTCTATTCCCAATAGTCTGGGCATAGTAGTTTCTTGACTTTGTGTTGCCCTCTTGGGTTACTGTTTGGGTTGTTTTTATATCTTTTATTTATTTATTTATCATATATAATATAAAGATAAACAACACTTATAATAAAACCGCAAAAACTTATTCTTCAAAAATTTGTAATTTTTCTCAGTTTTTCAGTTATTTAGAATAATAGTGTAACTTTTCTCTTTAATAAAATATCCTTAACTTTACCTATATTGTACGAACAATTAAATATCATACAAAGTCGTTTAAAAAGAAAAGGCAGTTTCTTCTAGAGCACACTGCTATCTTTTACCACTGTTAGTGGCGGTACTTTTATTGGAAGACTATGTGAATCTTGAGGGAAATGTTCAATTATATTAGTTTTAATATTTTTATCAAATGCGAACGCATTAAGCTATGATCATATTTTACCTTTTCCGATTTAATACTATAAATAGTAGCGAAACCGCAAAAGGTATTGCGAAAGCTCCGCAATCGTTACAGTTCGGTTGATCTTACACAGTAGGAAATTTGACAGAATTGTTCTCAAACTTATATGTTAGAAATAATATTTTTAAGCGAAATCCTAACGTTTTCCGTATTGAAAAATTAATTTTTCGAAAGTCGGGTGCCAGGTTCACATAGGTCTTTTCAAGAATGTTACATAGCAGGAAATTTGACAGAATTTTTATCAAACTCATATGTTAGAAATAATTTTTTCAAGCAAAATGCTAACATTTTCTGTATCAAAAAATTAATTTTTCGAAAATGGGGTGCCAGGTTCACATAGGTTTTTGCAAGAATTGCTCATGATGATTGTGCAATGTTTTTATTTAATGAATCGTATATAAATATATTTTTTCTATCATAATAGCTACATACCCAACGTTCATCTGATGGACCAGATGAACTATGTAATATCTGTATATGCTTCTCATTCGGTATAGGTTGAATCCTATCAAGAAGTTGTATTCGCCATGTATTAACAGGTATATTCTGAACAATTTCATAGAAGATTTTGAAAATGTTCGTCGTACGACCATAAGTTATTTGTTTCTTAATGAGCAAACAAACATTTTTGTTGGAAGTACAAAATAATTTTATTGCAAGAATATGTACATGGAACCAAATATTTTGTTCAAAAAACAAAAGATCCAATTCGGCTACAATCTAATACGTGGACTATTTTTTGTTTGAGCGAACAAAGTAAATTATTGTTTTATACGAAGGAAAATAATTTGTTTTGCTACGAATTATCTACGAATCGCAACTACAACAATAATTTTTGTTTTGGACAACACAAATTTAGATAATATTTGTTAAGGGAACAAAATGTTTTCCAACAAAAGAAGTTGGTTTCTCTAAACAACCTAATTATTTGCAGAAATCAATTGATTTAATTCAACGAAACAAAAAAATTTTGATTGATCTATCAATTAATTGGGTCAGTGTATACTGATTTTCATTCTCATTGCACGTTTGAATCTTGAATCGAGGTGAGAGGCAGCAGATTCTGTAATCTTCCTTATTGCAGGAATTTTAGGCGTATTAATCTGTTACCTATCTCTCTCTTATCGCGTTTAATATTGTTCAATAAAGTAAATAAAGTTAAAGACATCATAGTTCTTAATAAATATCGAAAATCAGTAATCGAGTGTCAAAGTTGATAACATATTACAGAATTAACTACGCAGATTCTTCCGACGTGACGGACGGTAAGTACTGAAAGTTTATATTTTCTAATAAGTATTATAAGTTATCAAAACATCGATTTTGGTAAATTAAATAAAATAAACAATTCTTGAGGTTGTTTAAACCAAAGTCAGACGATTTATAATTTGTATCACAATTCAAGAGAGAATTTTATGTAGGTTGAACAGCATATACAAATAATAAATGGAGTTGTACGTACCGTCCGTCAGCCATTCGCCGCGAACAATTATATTTTTGTCTGTAGGCATTAACATAATGTATTTTTCACAACATCTCCACGGAAAGTTTGACTTTCCATGCCTGTAGAGAGGGGCGAAAGCGGCCAATTTCACGCCAGCGGGCGGAAAGTAACAAATTTCTCCTTGTTTAGCGGGTAGAAAGTGGTCACTTTCCGCCCTAGGGAGGAAAGTAAGCTCTGGCTTGAAATTGACCACTCTCGCCTCTTTCTAGGCATGGAAGTCGAACTTTCTGTAAAGGAAACCTCCCCCCCCCCTCCCCTGTTACGGACTACTAAAGGTTCATAAAACCGGGTTTCCTCTGAGAATTATTGTTTCCGCGGTCGGCAGCCCAATGTATAACGTAGCTAGTTTTCTTTATTTTATTTTACACGAATACATAACAGACCTAAATCTTACATAAAGGACAGTTGGACATTTGCTAAGAGGATTAAGGAGTTAAACATTAATGACGATCAAATTATGATCTCACTAGACGTATCGTCAATTTTTACCAACATTCCCAAAAAGTTAGTCCTTAAAGCTATTCAAAAGAGATGGCAGAAAATCTCACCGAATACAAAGTTTACTTTACCCCAGTTCCTTCACGCCATTAATCTGATGCTTGATTCCACTAGCTTTTGTTTTAATGGTACATATGTATATACGTATATATGTATGTATGTATGTGTGTATATAATATCAGGCTTCGTATGTAAATTGATTATACTTATAAAATAACTCACGCAAATAGATGATAGTATATGTTTAATGCCAATAGATTTCCACATCACCGTTGAGGTACTATTGTCGATGCGTTTTTTTTTAAGTGGTTTCCTCAGTAGGCCTATTCCACTGTCAAAAATTAAAAATTTACGAACTTGTAGTTGGACCTTTGTCAATCAACAAACTTTCGTCAATTACGATTATATCCTCGGTTATGATTCCGTCATTAATTAGGTTTTTAACGTTTATAATAATCAATTAATTTATCAATTACAATTTATTTCAAGACATATAAATGTAGTAATTTTTACCTTTTGTAATGGGATCTTCGATAGTGTCCACTTTGTTCTGAGTTTTTTTATGAGTCTTCTTCTTTTTCTTTTTTGCAATTGTAGGTATGGCATCTTTTGTGACCGATCGCCCAACTCTTTGAATTTTTTCCTTTTTTTTTCAAAATGTTTGGAGCATAATTTTGTTGATGTTTTTAAAACCGTTTCTGTAATTCCACAGAAATTCAGCCATTTCTTACGAAATTTCTCGTCTTTCGGAAACCTGTTAAGAATAAATAAATTAAAAATTACAGTTTAAACAAATACAAAAATACGAACTAAATTTTATCACAATTTATTAGTTGCTTTTCATTTACACTCAAGTTATCTGAGTCACTCACTTATGTGAGTATTTTATACTCAGATAAGATAAGTCATTTTGTACTTACCCTATAAGCACACAGTATTCTTAGAATGTTTGTAACGGCCTGTCTTTTGGCTCGAACGCGGACTAATTCGCCGGGATCGGGAGTTCGAGAGAAAGGCCCAGAGACAGAAATCAGGTGTTAATGCACACTAGAAGGTTTATTCCAATTGATACATACAGATCCGTGACTTTACAATACAGCAACGGCACGCGATATTTACAACGGAAGATGGTGCATTTACAAGGTAGTAACGGCACGCGGTATTTACGACGGGGGATAGTGCATGTGCACTCGACGCGGTATGACGGAACACGGTATTATTTACAACGGAAAGTAAGGCATATGCCCTCGGCGCGGTACGACGGAACGCGATATCACTTACAACGGACGGTAGTGCAAATGCACTTCGGCGCGGTATGACGGAACGTGATATTAGTTACAACGGATGATAGTGCATATGCACTTCGGCGCGGTATGACAAGACGCGATATTATTTACAACGGATTATAGTGCATGTGCACTCGGCGCGGTACGACGGAACGCGATGCGGGATGCTGGGACCCTTGGGCAATCGGCAGCGAGAGTACTCGCTGCGAGACCGAGCGTGCTCGACCCCGCGTAGCCGTGCCTTCAGGGAGGCGTTGGTGGAAGGCGGGGACACCCGAGAGCCCTCGGTCGAGACTCAGAGCTCTGAACCTCGTTGGTGTGTCGCCCTAGGATTTGGTAGGTAGGCTTCGTCAGGGAAAAGCGGAATGCTCGGATGAAGACGAAGTCCTCGTCTGTCCCGGAGCGCGGGCTTATATACCCCGGTGCGCCGGGCCCGGTGGGAGGGAGGCCGGTCCTCGGGCGAGCCGCGTGGGGGTACGCTGACGCGCGCTCGCCTTCGGCGCGGATCGGCTCCCTCCGGCGCTCGTCGGCGCTGTGCGACGATGGCACGGTGCTGCGGTCTCCCGCGCACGCGGTGCAGTGGATTTGATTAAAAAATGCGGGCGCACCGCGCCCTGTCCTCGCCCGCCGAAAGAATCGGTCGGGCGGCATCCGGCGGGTGGTAGCCGGGGACGATGCTTTGACGATGGGGGTGCATCGTTATATGTTGTATTAATATTTTTACAAATTGAAATAATTTATTAGAATATTCCGAGAATATTATATAATATTTTCTAATATTATTGGATTATTTTGTTGATGTTATATGTTCACTTTACATAATATCCTTTGGACACCTGAGGTTCCGAGAATTGACGAAATCTAACGATCGCTTTCAAATGATCGTTCTTAACGATGTATGACTGGACATAATGATCGCGTTGTACATGCTCGAGCCGTAACAAATATGAGGAATACGAAACATTTATAATTTTTTTCATGTTCTCACATATCTCTTACACTGATTAATAGACAATATTTATAACCATTCATAACATTAATTTTAGAATTATTATTTATCAAATATGTATAAATTTTTTAATTATTAACTTAAAAATAGTTTATTTATTTGATAGTTTATTCCCAAAAATTTAAAATATTTTTATAACATATGAAATAATATATGAAAATAAGTGAATTTTAAAATAAAAATATAAAATATTATTTTTTAAATAAAAATGTTTTTTTAAAACTACATTTAATTAGTTAATTAGTTTAGATAATATTCAAAAAATAAAATTAATATAATAACGTTAATTTGATTTGAAATTAGAGTTTATAATTAAATTTTAAAGTAATATGATTGTTAAATTTATCGTAAGTAATAAATTAGAAGTTTATTTTATTTTATTTCAATTAGAAAGTTATAAAAATTTCATTGAAATTATTAACAATAATTTACCTTTTTTTTGGTTTTAGTTAAAGTTTCTCTTAGATTTTGTATATAAATTAAATTAATTGTAATTATTTTACTTTAAGAGGAGGGAGAAGGGAGAAAAGTAAGATATTTTATTGTTTGGGCAAACACATCAAGAATTTCGAAAAATTTATGTAAAACCAAATCTATTGGAATAACAGAACCATTACATTTTACGTGGTTAATAACATTTGAATTTGATTCTTCTCGGTAACCAAAAATCATATTTTTGGGGTTTATAAGGTAACCTGCCGTTTTCGTAATTCTTTAAAACATTTATATTTGGTATCTATTTGAAGAAAGCTTGATTGAAGATTATCAAATTGCTCTTGGATTTCGTCTACGGCAGAATTATGAACAGATTTTATAATTATTTCTTTTAGAGAACTCATAAAATTATCGTTTAATACATCATTAAATAACGTTATTATCTGTTCAGCCTGATTGCGACTTAGTTTTGTATCTTTATAAAGAGAAATCTCAGTTTTCAAAGCAGTTTTAAAAAATAATGTCTCATTTCTATCAGTTATATTTTCTTCTTCATTTTGTAAAATATTTTCCTCAACAATCATAAATTGTTCAAGTCTCATCAGATGTAATATGATCAATTGGATCAATTATTGGAATAAAATCGTGGTTTATATTTTTACTCTCTTCCACTACTTTTATTTATTGTGACAGTTTCTAAAATGATTTCGAAGAGAATTTATACTATTAAACGTCCGACTGCATAAACTTACAGCACAAGTATAAGTAAGTGTAAGACAGGTACTTTATGCACATGCTGCATATGATACTTTAACTCAAGTTACCTTTCATTATTTTAGAACATATCGTATAACGAACTTCCATTTTAATTTACTATTTTTAAATATATACTTACTATTTATTAAAACTAACTAATAAACAAAAATAAATAAAAGTACAAAATGATATGAAAACAAAAATTTTATATGCTTTACTTTTTTATATTAGAGAAATAATAGCGTTTTATCAGTTTCATAGGTTACATAAAAAATGCAAGAAATAACTATGTTATTTTATAATATAAAAAAATAACAAACAGTTTTAGAATTTCTTATTTTAGTAAATAAATAATTATCTTGATTTAACAAAAAATGATAGAGTGTTGCGCCAATATTGATTAACAATGATAAAGAGTTTTATTACGACTCATTTGGCAAATATATAAATACACAAACGCTACGACGTTTCGATTCTTGGTTCGGATCCTTATCAAGCAATCTACAAAGCAATTTGGTCTAAGGTCATAAATAAGGTCATATTTTAAAATTAAGTAAAAAGCAATGTACTACCTACCACTACACGAGAATCATCACTTTCACAGACCCATGAAAATTTTTGCCGAAAAAATCAAGTGTGAGACGTAAAAAGTCGCTGGTAATGTTTCGATTGTATGTAGTGCAAATGCGCGAATTAAAGCGATTGTGTCGTTGTAAGACGTAGAGCACGTGTTGCCGAGGCGAGCATGCTCGGGCGACTGACATTACATGGACGGACGAGTGCTAATAAATAAATTGAAGAACATCAAAGGTTGTACATATATATAAACAAAATCAAGAACATTGTCATATGTATGGGATTGAAATTCTTCGTATTTTTTTTGAAGATTTATCGTATCGGTCTGTCTTTTTATGAAAAATGTTTCGGCTATTTCACGTTTTCTAATGTTCTTCTCTTTATGTAGTATATCGACGTTGGACCAGTTGAAATCGTGTCCGCACGTAACCCTATGCTTAAGATGCGCAAGATCTTAGCATTCAGGATTACTCAGGAATTCTTTCTTTTAGACTGTAAGCTCATTGATAATTACGATAAGTCGATAACTTTGTTGCATTTTTTTAGGCCCTATAATGTATTGCAGAATAATATTAAACTTTATAATATACATATATATACATACATATATATTTAAAATCATTCAAACTGCTTTATATTATATTAAATATATTCCTAATTAATAATGTAGTAATTATAGAAAGATAATGTTAAATAAATGTTTGGAGTAATAATCTATAATATTTATATTATTTTCCGCAAAATGTATAGATATAAATTCAGAGAATTATTAGAAAAATTAAACTTTCTTTATTGTCGGTGAAGTTGACATGTCATTTTCTAACAGATCAAAAATAAAAGGGAGTTCTTGTCGCATGCAGTCGAGTTCTATAGTTCCTGATACTTTTTAGTAATAGTTCTGATGATTTTACCCAAAAAACAGTCGATCGAAAAAATGATCTGCTAACTTCCACGTACCAGATCATTTTCTAGCAGATAAAGAATAAAAGAGAGTTCTTCTAACATACTATTGAGTTCTATAGTTTCTGATACTTTTTAGCGATAGTTCTGGTAATTTTGCCAAAAAAAAATTCATTGAAAAAAATTATTATTAAAACTTACGCAAATGACGTTCACGGCAGATCTTCGAAGTCGAATATCTTCTTAACTAGTGACCGGATCGTTTTCGATCATAGAAATTCCTTTCAGAATTCTTAGAGTTTTACAAAAAAACGGAACTCTTATCAGAACGTCTAGAACTTTCAAAAAAATTTGTATGCGGACTTAGTTGAATTTCACGCGTTGCATCCTCGAAGTTGAATATCTTCTTAACTTATAGCCATTAAGAAGTTAATAGGTATATTATGTCTTGCTCAACATTTAGAAATTAAGTTAAAAGTACCAATACTCGGACATGTATCTATATCTGGACATCTTTATTATTTATAAGTATAACGCGAATTAAAATCAAAGATAAAAATATTTTTTCTTGTAGTTTGAAACTTTAGTTATGGTATCCAAACGTTTATTTCCATAAATTTATATTTTTTAAAGGTATCCAGACATAGGTACGTGTCCAGGCATTGGTACATTTATCTACTCTTAAGTGTCTGAGTATTGGTAACCTTTATACTTTATAATTGGATCTGAAAATTAAATAATTTTTCTCCACACGAGCCGAAATAATTAATAAGATATTTTTTTTTCTTTATATGCAAAATAAAGATAAACTTGATATTTTACAAATTTAGATTTTGTATTAGACATTTAATCATTTTTAAGTGGAATTAGTTGTTCAAATTTTTATTAGAGACATATATATATATATATATATATATATATATATATATATATATACAGATAATTTGTATATGACAATTAAAATTAAATCTTTAAGCTTATCGGTTAAATGAGTTTTGACAAATGATAGCATTTATCTTGTGTTTTTACTAAATCTAGAATTTATTGATACCTACAGTATATGATGAATAGTTCACGAACGAGTACTTTTTAATTAAAAGTAGATTACAGCGGATATACTATATAAGAATAGTTCGAGCTTGTGAAAATATCGTTTTGTTAATGATATCATGTAAATGTAATTTTTAAAAAAGGTAAAAAAGAAGGCGCTAAGTACACTTTTATAATATACATTAATGATATGCGAGATTCATTTACGTGTACAAGTTAAACGTCTATTGTTTTCTATTTTGTATACATTGAGTATAATTATGTATTTTTTTTTTTTTTGATATTTAAAGGCGCACATTATATCATTGGTTGAAGTTTGGTCAGATCTGTTTGGCCGAAACGGTCGTTTATTATAAGTTTTAATACGATATCGTAACACGCGATTTGGCGTGAAAACGTTCATTACTGCAGAGAGAGAGAGAAAAGAGACTACAAAAATCTCGAGATTCCCCGTATACATGGATTTTTACGTAAATTTCACATTGTAATGACAACGCATTTTTATTTTTTGATATCCTCTTTCTATATTTGTAATGGATGTACAAAAGAATGGTGCACGGAAAGAACGGTTTTGCTGAAGTATCTTTATCATACTTCAGCGACCTATTATAATTATTTTAATGGTGCAACAAAATTATTTTCAGACTGTACTTAGTTAAATTTTTAGATACTTCAGCAAAACCGTTCTTTCCGTATGTGTAGATTAAGGGCGTGCATTCCATGATGCGTGAATAAGAAACTCTGCAAGTCTCTGGCTTTCGTTTGCGCTTCACAAAACCGAATTTTGTACCCGTACTATCATTAGCAATAATTTTTGCGTAGTCGACGTTACTTTGTACATGAGCGTGAATAAACTGCATGTTATCTTTTTTAACCCTAGGTATACACAGTCTTATTTTGTCTATACCTATACACTGTGGGGTCTCGGAAATCCCATCCATATTTGTCATCGTAACTTCAGCAAAAATGAATTTTAGTTTATTTATTTATTTTTTTTCAATTGATCGAGAATCGATCAAGGAATAGGCCCATAAAAATCGATAGAATTAAAGAGTTCCGAGTAAAAAGAAAAAAATATATAGGACAAAAGTTTAGGAGCGCGAAAAAAGGAA
The DNA here is from genome assembly GCA_030770225.1 of Temnothorax unifasciatus. Classification (NCBI taxonomy): domain Eukaryota; kingdom Metazoa; phylum Arthropoda; class Insecta; order Hymenoptera; family Formicidae; genus Temnothorax; species Temnothorax unifasciatus. The sequence continues at coordinate 305,773 of JASTWK010000112.1, read as the reverse complement.
GCTGGGCTGGGGTCTTGGAGACTTCACTGTGCATACCTAGGGTTAATAAGCAGCACTGTGCTGCTGCATTCTCGATGCTGCATAGCAACGAAGAAATCGATGTAATTCATATTTTTATTTAAAAAACCGTATATATGCAGTACACGGAAAGAACGGTTTTGCTGAAGTATCTAAAAATTTAGCTAGATCTGAAAACAATTTTGTTGGTCCATCAAAATAATTATGTAGAACTTAAACTAATTGCTAAAATGTCAAAATTTTTTACAGAATCATATTTCAGCGACTTACTATAATTATTTTAATGGTGTAACAAAATTATTTTCAGATCTGTATATCTAGTTAAATTTTTAGATACTTCAGCAAAACCGTTCTTTTCGTGCACATATTTTTATCAGGGTCTAAATATCGCTAATATATATCACTAATATAAAATGTACATAAGAGGAGCCAGTTGTTGCCATTTGTACACGCATTATTCTAATAATTTCTTTATCAGAACGTTGTTGGAATATTATCGAATCATTAGAGAATCTTAATATCTTGAGTTCGACTGATTGAGATTCAGCGGAAAGGCAAATATGTATAATATATGAGAAGCTTGAAGAAGTTCAGGATGTCTCTACTGAGATTACCCAGAAAAGGAATAGACAATATCTGAACATTTTTAAAGAAACAGAATATTACAATGGATTAACAACGCGTAATGAGTTAATATTTATTTTAACTGGCTCAGTAGATTAGTGTGATTATGGCATTTAAAATTATCATGTGAACATTATTTATTACCTTATATATTATCTTTTGTGAATCGTGGCAGAAAGGACAAAAGGTTCATGGACACATAGTTGTTTCACGTGTTGGCGCCGATCCCCCCTTAAGGGTTCCAAGCCCATTAAAGCATGCGATTATTTTTTACTTTAGCTGGGGAGTCGAAGTTGGCCGGCCTTGCAACGTGGGAGAAGCGGACGTGAATCCCGCCACCGTTGCGAGTCGATCCCCGGCACCGCGCATGCTTGAAACGCAGTGCCCGTGCACTGCGTTTGACACAGATGAATATCCATTCACGAAATAACTTATTATTATTTATTTCTATTTTAATTTGACACGGCTACTGGGAGCAAGTCTCGTCGAGAACGTGGACATGTTTGGACGTGTTTTGTCCTGAATAATTTTCGAAGATTGCTGATGCAATCAGCGCCGAGTTTGGATTGAATCTTTCGAGTCTGTATTTATTATTTTTGACTTGTTTTTGGCCGTTATGTGATCCTGAGGAGGATTAGGTGCCATCAAATTTACAAAGAAGAAGAAGAAGGCTATTGGGGGCCCACGGCTACTCGTGGCATGAGTCTCGTGCGTCAAGATGCGTAATTGTTTCTGTACCCGATAACTATCGCCTACTCTCGAGGAGACAGCTACGCAGTCACTGGGTGTTTCCGCACTAACCGAGTCATCAATCTCACATCGTGTGCAGTGCTCGGACCATCCGAGAACCCGGGCGTGAAGATTCATTCTTGACTTCTTCATATTTACTGCGTGTTGAGGAGCTAACGGATTGACAACTGAGAGCTTCCCAGATAACCGTGTCCTTCCTTGGCTCCACAACTCATCAGCGGTACTTGGGCCCGTATTACTACAGGCTCTTAGAGGTGCAGTCAGATCGCCATTGACGCCACTTGGTTACTGCAGAGCGCGCTGGCCAGCCGACACCAAATCTTCCGACCGAGCCGTACTGAATCGGAACAGCTCCATTGCAGCGGTCCAGCGAGACCACTAGGTGGGCGCATGACTTGACTGGGAGAGGCTATATATTTGCATCACCAGACCAGTAACTGACTCTGACCCCAGGCCCAAAGAGACTCGTGCAGAGAATCAAGAGTTTAGACAGCCTGACTCCTCCGATACAATACGACAGTGCTCGCACCAGCGTAGTTTTTAGGTCACTTGAATCTTCGGATTTTAACACAGATTCGCCACTTTTTGCCACGATTTACAAAAGGTAGTAATTTTGCCACTGTTCGCAACGCGGACGGGAATGAGGCCGCCGTGGCTAGCGTGATTACTGGTAGTAGGTCCGACCAAGAGAACGAGTACGTGCATACGCGATCGCGTACTTAACGCGGATCGGCGAGCGACTGGTCGGTCGGCCGCGGGTCCGGCACACGACCAACAGTGCCTCCGATCACGTAATCTGACTGATCGTTTCCAGTTTCGTCGGCGTGAACTCGCTTCTAGTATTATGACCACGCGAAGTAAGACCATCTCCGCCCGTTCGCCGAGCGGGCGCTGATGATACGCCTCACTCGTCATACGTAAAGGCGAATCACACGATTGACTTGTAATGATTATCCCGGAAAGATCGACCGGTAGGAGAAGAAAGAAAAAAATTTATCTGTAAACAGTAAGATTCACCCACATTCAATTAAGAATTATAACAGTATAAAATTCGTCTTAGAACACTATCGAAAGTAATATACAGTCATTTCGTTCGAAAACACTGTATATGCTTCGTCGCATATACACTGTTAAATTTTTAGTGTCAAATTACATATTTAATTTAAGCTAGTTTTAACGATTCTTATAAGTTGCTACTGCTATTCAGTATGTCGTTAATTTAACTAAAAAAATGTTAATTTAATTATTAATTTGGCTAATCAATGGAGTTAAAATAACATTCTTTGTGTCAAAATAATAAATTTTGGTACACACGGTAATTAAGAAGAATAAAATGTTATTTAACTTAAGATATTGGTATAAATTTTATCTTTTAATATTTAATAGCGTAGAGACAACTATAGTAACTAGCCCTTTAGGGGCATATGTACATAATTATGTACATAAAAAAAACACAAAAACACAAAAAAAAACAAAAAAAACAAAAACAAAAAAACAAAAACAAAAAAAAAAAAAAAAAAAAACAAAAGCAAAAACCAACAAAAACAAAGAAAAAAACAAAAAACAAAAAACGAAAAAATGAAAAAACGAAAAAAAAACAAAAACTAAAAAAACTTTTATCAAGGTCGTCTTTTAAGACTATCCTATAAATTATTACATTTTACTTCGACGGGATCGATGTGTGGCCCCTAAAGAGATACCATTTTTGATTTATATAGAGTATAAAGACTAATGATTATATATGTATAGAAAACTTTGTAATTAATTGTAATTGCAAGCCGTTTCATCATACACTGTAAATCGAAGTGTGTTATTTTTACATGCATAAATGTTTAAAAATGACACATTTGACTGAAGCTCGTTTTACTTGCTTTATTGCGTGTTAAATTAACACGTTCAATCGTATTAATATGTTCAACCGTGTTAAATGGCATTATTAAAAACTACAGAAATGTGTAAGAAATGTGTAAGAAGAACTTAGTTAAAATTACACACTTGGATTTGCAGTGAATTAGCCGTACAGAAAAAGAATTTTTTATTATTTCATAAAATTATACATTTCTTTTTTAAATGAAAGAGAGTTACGCATGTTGCACGTAACTTTCTTCAACTTTTTAATACGCCATGAATGTCTGTACTCGTGCATTAAATGCGATGCATTAAATTATGCGTTTTACTCGTTGATATTGTTTACGATAATCTTATCGTTACATTTTTAATCGATTATACGCGTATATATCGAGGCTGCGAGATTTATGTCAATATTACTCGTATAAAGAACTCCCTCCGTAAACATATCTCCGATTTAAGGTCGATTTAGACATAACCGTGCCGTGCCCGTACCGTTTACGGACAGAAAGATTTAAACTTGTTTCACACGTAGGTATCCGACACCAGACCACCGATGCCGGGTATCCGATCGATTTTATTTATTTTTACAAATCGGCTATCGGACAAACATGTAAATGCTCCCATATTAATCCAAACACTTCGCGATCGAATACCCGGCGTCAGTAGTCCAGTGTCGGATACGTGTGAAACGGGGCTTAGTCGAATTTTATCTGTTGCATCTTCGAATATCTTTTTAACTAGTGGCCGGATCGCCACTAGTCAGTAGTAGAGTTGCAGGCGTTTTGATGGGTGTTTTAAGAAGATGTTCGACTTCGAAGGTCTGCTGTGAATATCATTTTTGTTTTAATGATGATTTTTTAAAACAATTCCAAGGTTTTGCAGTTTTTTACTTATCAGGAACTATAGAATTTTTCGAAAGGAATCAAATAAGCTACTTAGAACTATTCTGACTTTAAATTAAACTTTTCTTTTTTTTTGAAAAAAAAAAATGAAAAAAAAATTTTTTTTATCAGGAACTTTAGTAGTCGTCAAAATGCTTCAGATGGGCTATTCAGAACTATTCGGTCTAAAAGTTGGGTGTGAAAATAGCATTTCCTTTTTTAATTGCCTTTTTCGAAGTGTTAATCGCCGGAACTCTTTTTATAAACATAAAAATACTCTTATACTTTTCGAAAAGAAGCTGGAACTCTAATCAAAATAAAAAAATTTTAAAGTAGGGGTGTGAACTTTACACACCTAGTATTTTCTTCAATTTTTTGTCGAATTTTTCGTTCAATTTGTCTAAGGAAATAGTTTTAATCGTTTTCTTGCATGGTATATGGTATCTTTGTTATCAACATCATTATTAATACATTCTTTGACAATTTCATCCATATCCTACAATTAAGCATAAGACATAACTAAATTGTTTAATTTAAAGTACACTTAAGAATAAAAAGAAAAATATGAGTTTATAGAAAAATTATAAGATTTTAGCAATTATTTTATATTATTTTTTATTTTTTTTGTTTAAAACTGTTTCAAACTACTAAAAGTTTGAGTATTAAAGAGATTCGGTCAATTAAATTATAACTCGTTTTAGATAAAACAAAATTAGCATTAGTGTAAGAGTCGCAAAATTTCTTCTTGTGTACTATTTCCAAATAAAAAGATATTTACATAAAAATAACACTTCAGATTACTTCAGCACCTCGAAAATACCCCGAGGTCTATCCCTTTCCCTTAACAGTTAATAAACCAGCCGTCTAATCATGCAAGCTTATGCGCAGATGACGCATGACTATAGGCTTCATATTACATTCATTTTACGGCTGTTTGTTAATTGTCAAGGGAAAGGGCTAGATCTCGGAGTGCTGAAGTGATCGATCTGAAGTGTTATTTTATGCAAATATCTTTTTTATTCTTGCTTTTCGCTTCTGTCAAGCGTAAGCTTTTATTTTGTTCGATTTCTACTTACTCCGAGCAGTAGTCTGGATTCTTTGTCTGTATGTGCCGTGCGCACTTTTCTTTCTCATCAAACTGTTTATTACACAATGTACATTTTGAACGGGTTTGAAAAAATCTTTGACATTTTCAAATGTGATGGGACGTTCTATTTTTCTCTTGACTGTTTTGTCAACGAAGTTCTGATTTACTTATTGATGTGATCACATCAATCACGCAACAGAAACCGACTGAACAACAATGATTTCAAATTCGAGGACGAAAATAAGGACTGAGCAGTGAGCATTGTTGCGCATGCTCGAATTCGATTGCTCAGGTAGCAATTAATGTCTAACTGTTATAACTACTACGAAACACTTACTTACTAAGTAGAGCTCAACACGCGTTTGAAATACTGATCCAAGGTCGAAAAGAAATTGTCAAGAGAAAGGGCTAGATCTCGGAGTGCTGAAGTGATCGATCTGAAGTGTTATTTTATGCAAATATCTTTTTTATTCTTGCTTTTCGCTTCTGTCAAGCGTAAGCTTTTATTTCGTTCGATTTCTACTTCGAGCGGTAGTCTGGATGCTTTGTCTTCATGTGCCGTTTGCACTCTTTTTTCTCATCAAACTGTTCATTACACAATGTACATTTGTGAACGGGTTTGAAAAAAATCTTTGACGTTTTCAAATGTGATGGGACGTTCCATTTTTCTCTTGACTGTCTTGCTACGACATTCTTATAACAACTACGAAACACTGCTTACTAAGTAGAACTCAACACGCGTTTGAAATACTGATCCAAGTCGCAAGGAAATTCATTTATTTACACGATTTATAGAATGTATGTAAATATAATGCTGGGATTGCTGGATCTACAATGCGAGTCGCAAAGTCGTGAGTCGCAAGAATTGACCAATCACAGTCGATTCTCCTCAAATTCGATTTGCCATCTAACCGGCTACGAATCGTTTTTCCCAAATTTTAGTCAAATTAATTAATGAATCTCATTAAAATCATGTTCGTTTTAATAAGTAAGATCAGCCGCATCCTTGTACATAGCCGGATTTTGGAAAAAAGATTACATTAAATTTTCCGAAAATAAATATTATGAATATTGCACTTAAAGTGCAGTTTTAAGTGCACTAAGTGCATAAAGTGCACTTGTACTCCTGTCGACCCTTAAAGCCTTGTATACACGATACTAGAAATCGGTCCGAGTTTCGGTTTAAGCCAATCAACTTGCAGCTCTTACAGAAAAGCAGCAGTTTCATTGCTTAAACCGAAACTCGGACGCAGTTTTAGCATCGTGGACACTCCCTCGTCTTCGCCAACCGATGGTTGGCAGCAGTCGGGAGAAAAAAATTTTTTTAAAGCATTTGACACAGTAGTTATTTAATTTTTTACAAAAAATTATCTTATTCATAAAGATTTATTACAATATTTTATATAGCAAATGACACAAATGTTAATTAATTTTTTAATCCTAAAACAAAGATTTATTTTTGTATACATAGATTACACACCCTGTGTCTTTCAAAATATTTTTATACATAGCATAAATCTATAAGTATAAAATTAAAAGAGTGCGCACGGCACATGCAGACAAAGCAGACTACTGCTGATTGTCGGCGAATTACAATTTCACGACTACTGCACCGTCGAGCATGCAACGACGTCGACAATTCAATGTCGGAAAAAAAAATACGACAACTCTAATACTATACATATATGTGCTCTGCTGGGTAGGATGTAAATTCATTGATCAACTATGAGTCAAAAATATATCTCTGAAAATCTTAAAAATAATTTACATTATTTTTTTCAATATTTTTATTGCGCTAGTGACGGGCAACTAACAGGTCGACATTATGCAAGTACTATTTTTACATTTTTACAACAAATAAGAATACAATTATTTGCCAATACTTTGTTTGAAAACATTTTTTTTAATGGTAAAATTTGTGTGATTTCGTGGTTTGCTCGATTTAATAAAATATTGAAAAATTCTTTCACGATAATTTATTTATTATGCTGACTATAGACTGTATTTCATAATTTAATGTTAACTGGTTTGAAAGACGCGAAGTGACCGACGGCGGGAGACAAACTCTAAGGGGCTTTTTCATGCTGACGCTCGACGCTTGATTTGGGCGTCAAAACTGGTCACGTGACCAACTTTCATGAACACACACGGTCAAACACGTCTAATTATTTTTTAACGATATATACACTTTATTTACAGTCAACGATTTGCAATTGACAAGCAATTGACTGAAACGAGCGTCAAGCGTCAAAGCTGAACACAGTTGAGCTTTTGCTATTTGACGCTGAATTTAAAAGACTATCATGTGACCTATCACGTGATCAATTTTGACATATGTGTTTATATATATATATATATTGCATTCGGTAGCATGGCAACTGGATGTTTCGGTGTAAAATCGAGTGATAATCACGCGATTAAATGTCGACACGGTATACATTCGCATTGTACCGGCAACGCTGGCATATTCGTTAATGCGATCATACGTGATAAATTCAACGTCATTCAAACGCGCTCGTCAAAATTGCGTTAGACTTTATAACGTTTCGCCAGCAACGGCAATGCATTTTCGTGTGAAAGTTTCTCGACGCGACAGTCCAAGTTTTAGCTAGGCGTTCAAGCACCCTGTGACCGCTCTTATCCCCCAATTCCCGACCGCCCTCGGTCTCTCCTAAATCAGGACCTGGACAACCGGGCTTCCTCCCCCCCCCCCCATTCCCGTTCAAGTGTCCCGCAATGACGCGATATCGACCACGTTCTTTGATTCTTTCGTGCGGCTTGGCTGCATTTCTCCTGCTATATCGATCCATTCGGAATCGGATCTCTGTGGTAAAGAGATGAGAAGAGCCAGTGTCGAACGTGACGCGTGTTTTCTAGCTATCTTTCATTATAATCCCGAGTTAAATTTCTTGATTAATTTCAATCAGTCTCGCTATTCGTTGATCGCGTTTTATATAACAATTGAATATGGGACACAAGTGTGTCTGAAATACCTCTGTACTTGATCGACAAATTTAGTTGCACTAGGAGTTAAAAAAAATGGATATATGTTAATAATGAAATTGATTGAAATCAATTCCAAGACACAATCGTGTGTATGCGCATTTATATATATTCCCATGTATTCTAAATCGAAACCAAGACCATGCCAGAAATACCGCAATATCTGTTTATTGAACCGAATAAAACATGGAAATTTAAATCGCTTATCGTGAAACACGTTCATCTTGTGACTAGATATTTATGCAAAAATTGAGACATATTAAAAGATTACGTGTTATGTGATTTGTGTAGGATTTTTCAATTTATATTTCGGTTTGTATTTTCACGATTAAAATACACCACAAGGGATTTGGAACAAACGTGCCGAGCCAGCACGCTCTGTTTCTTACGTATCGGAATTGCGATTGCGCGCGATATCAATTTACCTGATTATTGGGGAACGTTCCGTCCTTGTCGGTGGCGTTCACTTGGGTGACTTGGCTGCCCACCGATTCACCCTCGAGTACGGTATCCTGTTCTCGTTCGGTGATTAGCGGTATCTCGTCGTTAACGTCCTCCGGCATGATGCAAGCCAGCTGTTGGATTTTTCAATTTATATTTCGGTTTGTATTTTCACGATTAAAATACACCACAAGGGATTTGGAACAAACGTGCCGAGCCAGCACGCTCTGTTTCTTACGTATCGGAATTGCGATTGCGCGCGATATCAATTTACCTGATTATTGGGGAACGTTCCGTCCTTGTCGGTGGCGTTCACTTGGGTGACTTGGCTGCCCACCGATTCACCCTCGAGTACGGTATCCTGTTCTCGTTCGGTGATTAGCGGTATCTCGTCGTTAACGTCCTCCGGCATGATGCAAGCCAGCTGTTGGATTTTTCAATTTATATTTCGGCTTGTATTTTCACGATTAAAATACACCACAAGGGATTTCTTACGTATCGGAATTGCGATTGCGCGCGATATCAATTTACCTGATTATTGGGGAACGTTCCGTCCTTGTCGGTGGCGTTCACTTGGGTGACTTGGCTGCCCACCGATTCACCCTCGAGTACGGTATCCTGTTCTCGTTCGGTGATTAGCGGTATCTCGTCGTTAACGTCCTCCGGCATGATGCAAGCCAGCTGTTGAGCTCCATTATTCTGGTGGGATTAATTGCCGGAACGACTCTGATCTCACTAATGACCGCGCCTGAGCCCCGTATCACCAAGTCCGCGCATTACGATATCACAGAGTCTCGGCGAAACTGATATTGCAATGCGACAGGACAGATGGACGATTGCGCGTTTCACGTACATTTACCTGCCGTTGCACTGCTCTATTTGCGTGCTCCATCTACCCCTCTTTGCTCGGTCTCGCTATCGATGAAATGGATACCGCGCCCCGGCCTGCAAACACATTTGCAATCTATGACAATTTGCACAATGTTATGCAAAAAAAAAAAATTCCAATATGCGGACTTGACATTTTTATTTATACAATTGTCAAGACAGTAGATTTACATATAGAGTGCATTTATTATTATATATATGAATGTGTTGCGCGCTCACTTCTCGCAATTCATAATTCTCATCAGCGAGATGATCGTTGCTCTTGCCGGCGCGGTACACTCAACGCTGAATCCATCTATCCTCAATTTTAATAATCCGGCAGAGTCCGGTCCGGTCCAACGTACCGACTCTCGCAGACGACGCTCTTGCCTCAACATAATTCTCCATACCGCCGACAATGAATTTTTAATGACCGTTACCGCCAACCACATTACCGCAGACCACTCTTGCGCTAGCCTCAACGGTCAACGTACGCGCGCAAGTTCTGTGGTGGCGGGGCGGCGGCGGCGCCTCTTCCTCGCCGGTACATTAAACAGCTTCTCGGTGCGCTTGGCGAGTAATTTCGCACATGGAGACCCCCCCCCCCCCCCGGGGGTTTTGTAATAGACGCCAAGCATAAAATTATCCTAGTCGGTTCGAAAGATATCTCTGTGCGTAATATTTAATTGTCCTTGGGTGGAAAATTCCCATCTCCTTGATAAAATGTAATGTTTGCGATAGCCGAATACTCGGAGAAAGTGCGTAACATGGAAATATTTTGACCATTTCATCGCCATGCCGTCTGCGTTATAGAAATCTAGGAAACTTTTTTTTGCCGTGCTGGCTGATTTCGTTGAAAATGACTCGGGGATTTTTTCCATGTTTTTCCCCCCAGGTCGGTCAGGCTGTGTGTACGTTTCGCCGTCGACCCCGCCCACACTCTCGCGGCGCGTGATCGGAGAATCGCCAAGTCCTCCCATGCGCATGCCCCGGGCGAGTGGAAAATTACGCTTGGCGCGATCCGCGTCCCCGCGAAACCGCGGTGCTCGTCGTCATTCCTGCGTTGTCGCTCGAACGTATCGGTGGTGTGACGCGATTCAATTAGCAAGATATCTAGTAAAATGGCTCGCTCGCGCGTATTTAACGTGTGTATCGTCGGCTCGGGAATGGAGGAGCTCACGAACAAACTCCATGTCTATCGCCAACGCGCCGCCTGGCTGGTTGGCCAGACAGAGAAGGCGCCCGACGGGTCCAAGTTTGTGAGATTAATTTTCGGCTTCAAGTATCAACGATATCTGTCCGCACTAGTGCGATCCATGCCCGACGGAGGCAACATTCAGATACCCGATAATCCCAAGACAACGCTCCGCGCCTGCTGCGACCCCGCCACGAGAAACGGGCCATCTTATCAATTTGGCGAGGTGCCCTCCTTTGAACGAGGATCGATAAGCGAAACAAACGAGATGCTTGTTGCAGCACGTGAATTACCCACGTACGAGGAGGCAATCAAATATATAGAAACACGGGACCTATGTTTCTATATTCTACATCAAAAGAAGCTTGCCAGCTATTTCGAGAAATATTACGCTCCAAGCGAACGGTCACTTTACGCCCCACAGGATTTTTTGCATCCACTCGTCGACTTTCCAGCCGGGAAAACAGTGATATTTGTCGGTCCGGTAAGTCATTTACTTGTCGTCTCTCTCTCTCTTCTAATTACTACCGATAAGAATCTCTCTTTCCACGCGAAATTGCCGGATCAAGTTGTAAAGATTTTTAATGACAGGAATGAAATCAATTTCAAGATAATTTAATATAGATACAATGCTTTTCATATTAAAAAAAAATTTATTTTTTTTTTGCACAATATCATTTGTATTGTACGTTGTACTTGGATCACATCAAGTAATTTTTGAATAACAGTGCAATATTTTATGTAACTGGAGCAGTTTAATATATACATATGTATATATTCTGTACTCGCATCGGAAAACTATTTTTTTTGTGATCAAGTACTTGGGGGGTTTTTTTTACGCATCGTTTCCAGCTGGGGATGTGCTGGGGGTTTCTTAATTTTTTTTTCCTTTTTCTTCTTACAGACAAGGATTGGCAAAACGCAGTTTGCGCTGGCCCACTTTAGAGATCCCATCCTGGTGCGAGGTCGTCAGGATTGGACCCGTTTTTGAGAGGGGATCACCGACGGGATTGTCCTCGACGATATTGCCTTTCGTAACTGGGTCCCCGAGACCTTGTTACATACAGTCGAGCGTGAAACGGCATTCACGCAAGACGTCAAGTACGGCTCTGTGAGAATTCCGGCTGGAATACCCAAGATTGTGTGTTTGAACACCATGGAATCTTTCTGGCCTGAAAGAATCCTTGACCCCACGAGGGACGCCATCGAGGCACGCATCCAGGTTTATTACTTCGACCGTGCGCTGTTTAACGTCAAACGCAAGAGAAACATTTGTCAATGCGGCAATGGCTGCGAGAACGGATGCGTTACCAGCAGCACCGACAACATGCCTGGTCGCGCAAACAAACGCCACAATAATTAATGCTCGCCTTTTTTTTGGTACTTGGGTTTTTTTGTTATTTTTTTCCCCCAATGAATTTAATTTTCTCCGTAAAAGGGCACGGATCTAGTTTTTTTTCCTTCTTGATTTTTCATTTCCAAATCCGATTGTAACTTGGTGGTTTTTTTTTCTTTTTTTTCCTCAAAAATTATGTGTTCTCTTGCATCAATAGATTTTCCTCCGCAACACCGCGACTTGGTATTTTTCACGTTTCGTCTCGCATACGTAACCGTATGACCCGCGCGGGTCGCTATAATCTTAATTTTGATCAAGTTTCTCCACGCTTGACGTTAATAACGCCGCCGTCTTGATAATAAACCTGACGCGACGAAACTCGGTGAATGAAAGGTAGGTAAATTACAAATGGAATTGTTGCCGTAACTAATTTACAATGTTTGTGTGTCGATTGTTAAATTTATACTCGTGTCAATTTGCTTGGGATTTTTTGCAGAGCCGCCCACAGAAAGTGGACTAGAGTCGAGCTTGGAAAGGAAATGTTTACGCACCCGTATCAGCACGACTGCTTCACGGAGGACCCAGTACGATTTTATATCGGCGAAATTATCTTGGCGCTAGAACACCTTGATGATGTACGTATTAATAGAGCAATGTTATATGCGCGCGCACAAACAACAGAGATTTTCCCTTGACGGAAAAACAGTCCGCGATGAACTGAACGGAGATAAGTTGAACCCAATCCGCATGAATTTTGTTTCATGTTACAGCTTGGCGTAATCTATCGGGACATGAAACTCGAGAATATACTCTTGGACAAGGAAGGGCATGTCGTGTTGACGGATTTCGGTCTCAGCAAAGATAACGCGCGTACTTGATCGTTTTGCAAAACGATCGAGTATAGGGCACCGAAAGTGGTAAAGGCGGGCCCGAACGGCCACGATATCGTGAGTTGAAACCTTTCTGTCTTTCCGCGTGTTATTTCATCCCCGTATCCGCTTGGGCAGCTCCGTTTCTCACTAGCTCTCTTTTATATCTCCCAATAACACTAGGCAATTAAATTTATATAATACGTGAATTATTATACGTATAATTACATGACAATTGTATATAATATTTCATTGCCAAGAAGCAACAAACAAATTGTTAAATTAAATTTTCAAAAAGATACTTGGACTTGAAAATTATACGTATAAAAGTATATCAAGTATGTCAGGTATATACACAAGTATGTAATAACATGTAAGAGGGGAGATGGGATTGTGCATCGGACATAATTAACAGTAATACAGTCACGTGTATACTCGTTTAAACGTATCTATTACAATCGAGATGGCATTTTCATAGGCTGTCGGTGCGTCGCTTTTTACGGTGGAGAGCGACAAGAACAACCAGCAGGAAATCTCGAGGAGGATATTCAAGAACGATCCGCCGCCGATGCCGAGCCGCATGAGTGCCAACGTGAGCGTAATTTCCAACATGTGGTTCATGCATGATGGTGCACCTGCGCATTTTAGCCGTGTTGCCAGAGATCATTTGAATCAAAATTATGGTCAGAGATGGATAGGGCGTGGAGGTCCGGTTCCCTGGCCCCCAAGATCACCAGACATGAATCCACTTGATTTTTATCTATGGGGTCATGTAAAATCAATTGTTTACAGAAATGCACCAAACAATATTACTGAATTAAGACAGAGAATAATTCATGAATTTGACGAAGTAAGGAGGGATCCAAATGTTTTTCAAAGAGTTTGGAATTCCTTTGATAGAAGAATAAGGGCCTGCATTCGTGCTGAAGGTGGTCATTTTGAACACCTTATTTAATTCGATTTAAATATTTGTTTATGTTTACTTTAAAAATAATGTAATTGTAATTGTAATATTAAAAAATTGGAAAAGACTAAAAAAATTTTAATTAAAAAAAGTTGAAAATAAAAATTTACGATTTTTGAACATAAAAGTGGCTATAACTCGAAAACGGCTCATTTCCGAACCTATGTTTGTATGAACTTTTTTACTTGTTTTTGGGTCCCGAATCACCTCCCGAAGTGGAGTAAGCGATTTTTCGGATACCCTGTATATATATATATATATATATATATATATATATATATATATATATAATCACTGTTTTATAAGTATTTAAGTGAGCAGTGGATAATATTTGTTTTCTAATTATATGTCATACTTTGCAGAACTGTATGAAATCGTGACTTGGAAAATTTCTCTTTATTTTGTTTTGCTCCGGTTCAACTATATCGCATAGCTACATTGTCCGACATCAAAGTTTCCATAAGAGTATATGTTGTGTTTTTTACATTAGTATCTTTACATTTTGCAAATAGTCGTAACTGCAATAAAAAATGACATTATTAATAAACTTACTTAAAGATGACAGATATGAGCAAGTGTCTTTTTTATGTTTAGAATAAATAAGTTTGCCAAAATACTTAAAATCTTCACACAATAGTAAATAGTAATGTAGCTTTTATTCAACACTAATTTTTTATGTAGCTAAAATGTACGTAACAATATAAAAAATTAAATATTACACTCACCACATTTTCTCTGTACTCTTTGTCCATTTTCCATTTATCTTCGGCCGCATAAAAATCTTCAACCGTCTGTGCAAGAAGGTACTCGGGATGGAAATCAGTATCACTATTTATAAGGTCAGATATTGATGTTGTACAATTCCGATTTGTTATTTTTTCCACTACGTTCTGTAGCATTGTTTCGCATCTTTTTCCTCTTAAATTATTTTCAACGACAAGTTTTAATATGTCTTGTTGAAAGCTCAGCATAACTGCAACAGTTATTGGTATAACATAAAATATTAAATAATATAATGTGGTGAATTTAATGATGTACAATATTAATATGTAAATATTCTAAATTAATTCTTTTACCTTTGAATGAGTTGCAATCGTTTTCAGCGATCATGTCCGATTTATATCGTGTCAGATGTAAATTAGCGTCAGATTTGATTTTGTTTGGTCATTTCGTGCATCAATATCTGGCTGTGTCACACGTGTCTTTGACGAGGAGGCAATATTTGAAACAGTTCTTTTGCCATATCTTGCTTGTGGTGGCATGGAAAGAGGAGATAATTGCTTATTAGAGTCAGAAGATGCGTCGGTATTTTTCTGGTCATCAATGTCTGGTTGTGTCGTACGTGTCTTTGAAGAGGAATCAATATTTAAAGCAGATCTTTTGCCATATCTTGCTTGTGGTGGCATGGAAAGAGGAGATAATTGCTTATTAGAGTCAAAAGATCCGTCGATATTTTCCGGGTCATCAATGTCTGGTTGTATCGCACGTGTTTTTGAAAAGCCAATATTTGAAGCAGATTTTTTGCCATATCTTGATTGTGGTGGCATGGGAAGAGGAGGTAATCGCTTACTAACGTTAGAAGATACGTCAATATTTTCCTGGTTATCAATGTCTGGTTGTGTCGTACGTGTCTTTGAAGAGGAGCTAATATTTGATGCAGATTTTTTGCCACATCTTGCTTGTGGCGGCATGGGAAGAGATAAATATTTATTCGTAGAAAATTTTCCATCACTTTCACTATTTTCTCCTTCATTACTAAATTTTTTTCGGGCATGTCTGCGACGTTTTATCTTTGCTACATTGCTATCACTATCCGTAGAAATATCTGATGTTTTCTCTGCCATTGATAATTTATCCATAGCTTTAGCAAATGTACCTGCAACATTTGTAAGTGTCATAATCTGCCTAATAAGAAATGACATTATTTAATTATATAGTTCCAAGTTACATTAAAATGTTACAAACAATATATGCTGATCGCAACTAAAACATAAGTTTCATATTACAATATATATTATAATAAGTATGTCTTACTTGCAGAACCAATTATTTTCTTAATAGTAAATGTTTTCCAATCATTAAGGGGCTCTTGGATCTTTTTCACAGAATTATAATAAGTTTTCCAATCAGTAAATGGAGGCCAGAATGCTTTTTTGTTGTCAATCAACCAATTGTGTGGAATGACTTGCAAACCATCTTCAAATTCCACGATGTAGTAATTACGTTCCTTAATTGTGAGATAACATCGATAAAATAAATTGTATGTACAACACGATATCTGTTTGACATGTACACAGCTAATATATTATTTATGATTATAAATAATATATAAATTATTTTTATATAAGAATGTTGAAAAATATTAATGTATATAATATTTCATGTATGTACGTGTCAAGAAATATGATTTCAAAGTAACACGAGTATTTCGACTTATTCACGCTAACAAAAGAAATAAGTTGCTTTCATTTCTGCCTGACATTCAAAAACTTTTATATGAAGGCTGCGTTCTCTTTGGACGCTTTCGTGCTGAAAGCATATTCTATCTTTCTTTAACATAATGTGCAATAAAGATAGAATACGCTTCAGCACGAAAGCGTTGAAAGGGAATACAGCCTAAATATAATGCACTTTCATAAAATAAATTATTTTTATTTTATACAATTAGATTTTATATCAATTTTATTATATTTCTAATTTAGTTGATTTTATTAATAAATAAAATAAATATTTGAATAAGGTTTATAGTTCACTGGTATTTGTAAAGATAAAGTATTACCTGTGCGTTATACTTATTGACTTTGCTCGAACCTGTTGAGTCCTGCTTCTTCATGTTGTTATATAATATATTTAATATTAACGGCTGCAACAAAAAATATTAAGTATACAAACGTATTCGCAATCTCCAGTAATACCAGACAGGAGTTTTATAACAAATGACACGATATTTCAACATATGCGTAGTAGCACTGTCATAGATATTTCCTAACATGATAAATAAAAAATTGCTAATTAATATCTATATTGTAATTAAAATTTTTTGGTATGGTACATAATTTTTTTCACAGATCTGACAAGACCATCTCATTATTTGTGGTCGTTATTAATTTGCTTTTGATTAATGTTGGTATTAATACAAAAAACTTGTACATTGCTTCCTCATAGTTTTTAAATGTGCAGATAGAAACCTACACATTACTTCCTCTATAAGGAAGCCTGTTTTTTTATGCATAATTATTAGTAGATATTTATTAATTTGGTTTCCTCATAAAAGAAGCAATGTGCAGGTTTCTACTTGCTCACTTAAACAAGTTTCTACTTGCACATTTTTTTTTATGGATAGAGTATCATTAAAGATAGATTGGTGTTGAATTTGGCAATAATCGGTGAAGGGGTTACCAATTTTTGCCTAAAAAGTGTATAAGTCATACATGTAATCTTATATATAAGGTATCATTAAGGTAGTTCGATGATATGAAACAACTTTTGCCAAAAGTGATAGGTTTTATTTTTCATATCGAAAGAAGGAACTTTCCTGAATCGATTAAGCCCCCCCCAAAAAAGATAATTCACCGTCCCGTTCTCAAGATATTAAATTTCAAAAATTAAGTGATTTTAACGTTGGTCTAACAGGAAAAGAGGTTATTTTCCTATAAATAACACGAGTTTGTGAAAAATCTTTTGCCAAAAATGTCCGAACAATATATATCGATGGAAAGAGGACACTGTGAGAAAGCCTATAGTTGAAGATGAACACGATCCACCGTACAGTTTTTTTTAAATTAATAATTAAAGTTGAAAACTAGTCAAGCGACGCGTTAAACACACTTTATTTTAATCTATTTCAGGCAAAATATTATTCTACAACGTAAAAATTACTTACTAATGGTTTTTTTACGTCATTACGAAGCTTTGCGATGCGTATAATCCTATTTTTTTATAATTATATAAATAAAAAAATCATAAACATTGTTTTGACTTCGGCCATTCATCATCGAACTACCTTAAAGGGAGATTGTTTTGAATTTGGCAAAGATTAGTGAAAGAATTACCGATTTCTGCCTAAAAAATGTATAGGGTAGACCGAGGCAAATCGGATTACTAATTAGCACGATAAAATAGCTCTTTTAAAATAAAACACTAACGAAAATTGTCTTAAAACTTATATTAATCCGATTTGCCTCAATCTACCCTAAGTTATTTGATAGAGTATCATTAAAGGAAGATTGTTATTTAATTTGACGAGGATCGGTGAAGGAATTACCGATTTCTGCTTAAAAAGTTACATGTATTAGTTATACATGTAATTTTATATAGAATATTATTAAAAAAAGGTTGGTATTGAATTTGGCGATAATCGGTAAAAAGGTTCTTTCTTTATATTACATTTTTTAAAATTTTAAATGCCTTTAACTGAAGAATTGATCTTACCAAATCTTAAAGAATTATATATGAAATAAGAGTAAGAAAGACTGAAGAATATAATAAAATTAGAAATAGTCCAATATTTCAAAATTTACAAAAGTTAGAGCAACAATGGGCATTTCTAAAAAAAATCAAAATTTGATAAGGAAAGACCCTTTTTACTGATTATCGCCAAATTGGCAAATTCAATACCAATCTTCTTTTATTGATACTCTATATAAAATTACATATACAACTTATACATATAACTTTTGAGCAGAAATCGGTAACTCCTTCACTGATCATCGCCAAATTAATACCTTTTTTAAATAATATTCTATCCATTAAATAACTTACACATTTTTTAAGCAAAAAGTCGATAACCCTTTCACCGACCCTCACAAAATTCAAAACGACTTTATTTTTTAATGATACTTTATATAAAATTACATGTACATCTTATACACTTTTTAAGCAGAAATCGGTAATCCCTTGACCGATCCTCAAAAAATTCAAAATTTTATAAAAAAAGAACCCTTTTACCACGAGCAACTACTTGATCCTGCGATTCAAGAATCGTCGCCAAATTTTTATTTTAAAAGTACACGTCAAGTTAAATATATAAGTTTGTCTTAAATTATTGAGTATTTTCTATTTCATTCGCTGCCGAGAATAAAGTAAAGGCCCCAAATAAAAAAAAAAAAAAAAAAAAAAAAAAAAAAAAAAAAAAAAAAAAAGATTGAAGAATTGAAGGGACAAAAGAAACTCATCACATTGATTGTGCAACGGACTCAAAATCAGTTTGATGCCACCATACATAAAGAAAAGTCAGCTCTACGCAGGAATCCTGTCAAAAAATCTACACAAAGTGCCTACTACTGCTCTGATTATCTGTTCTATAACTTCACTGGCAAACTGAAAATTGAATAAAACAGTTTGTCAGTGAAGTTATAAAACAGATAATAGATAACTCTCTATTAGACTTCTCATTAAATCCATGAGAACAGAGGCAAGTTTTTTACTCCAACGACTAGGCAGTTTTTTCAATATTATATATTAGTAATAAATAATATTATAAATAAGTATAAAATTTCGTTACGGTTGATACGACAGTTCATTCTTCACTATCTGGCAACACTGCCAGTTTTACCGATTATTAGATATACCGATAATCAACCAAATTTTAAAGTATTATATATGAATTAGAGGTAGAAAAGACTCAAAAATATAATAAAATTAGAAATAGCCCAATATTTAAAAAAGAATCCCTTTATATACCGATTATCGCCAAGTTCAATACCAACCTTCCTTGAATGATACTCTATCGGGGGGGAAAAAACAGCCCAATATCTCAATATTTGCGAAAGTTAAAGCAACCACGGACATTTCTAAAAAAATTTGCCACATACACACATCCATACGGACACTTTTTTTTAATGCAATATTTCGACATTTTAGAACACTCTGAACATATTAGCATCAAAAACACAAAAAACAATCTTTTTTTTGGTTTCTTCTACTTCTATTTCATATATAATTCATTTTAATTTGGTTGATTAAACCCAACTTTATACGCAATTAAAGGTTCATATACGAAAATCACGAAAACAAAGCTTCCTCTATGAGGAAGCAATAATAATTAATAATTGGTACCCTGTTATTCGAATGAAGATATTTTTTATAATACTTAAATTTGAACCATTAAAAGACCATACCTTGGATATATTCGTTGTATATCTTCTGATATCTATACAAGAGAGAAGCTATATGCACTAGACGATATTTGTACGTAAAGCAACGTGATGTATGTCAATATTATACACCATTGATCCTTTGTGCAACAGGTCTTGCCTGACCAGCTTAGACTAGTGTACAAGTTAACTTTCGTTCCTTTTCTCTTCAACGCTGTAAAAGTTAAATCATTGCAGGCAATTCAGTAATATAAAAAATAAACTATAGATATAATAAGTACGTAACACCAAACATAAGGCGCGAGACCCAGAGATCACGTGCACCGGCATATAATAGCACACAAACAAACGTAAGCATTAAAAGACCATACCTTGGGTATATTCGATGTATATCTTCTTATATCTACATAAGAGAGAGGCTGTATGCACTAAACGGTATTAATACGTGAAGCAACGTGATGTATATAAATGTTATACACCATCGATTCTTTGTGCAACAGATCTTGCCTGAACAGGTTAGGATAGTGCGCAAGTTAGCTTTCGTTTTCCTTCAACGCTAATATACGGTATTGCACTGTAAAAGTTAAATCATTGCAGACAATTCAATAATATAGAAAATAAACGTATAAATATAATAAGCGTAGACTGAATGTAAGACGCGATACCCGGAGATAACGCATCTGTAATTCAATTTGGTGCTCCTGAGATTGTTCCTTTGGAAATTCTTTTGAATTTGAAGCGTTAATAACTTTGTTGCTGGAAAGTGATTGTAAAGATTTATTTTTCTGAAGTCGCTCTGCTGTCCTTCTCCTTGCATCCAATACATTTTGCACAAGTAGTTCTTTTTCTTTAACACCAGAGCGAAGAGTTTGCTGTCCCTGTATCTTCCGGGATTTATGCAAATTGACTTTGATATCAAGTTTCTTTTTCTGGCTTTCATTGACACGTGAACACGTAGAGACAGAATCATAAAAATCATGACAAAGAGGTAGTGGCACATTTGGAGGAGGTACAACAACTTTGGTCGATTTTTTTACATGTTTTTCTTTATCAGAATCTGAAGAAAAAAATGGGTTACATTTCTTTCTACGCTTGCCTTTGCCCAATTCCTTTTCTGTTTCATAATTAGAATTATCATGTTTAGTAATTTCTTGAACATTGTTTCTTGCTTTGATATGTTTATCTATAAGCGTTCAAAATGATAAGTATATTATCAAAAAACGGGCAATTAAAAAAAAAACATAAATCCATATACGTCCACACATAAAAAACGAAAAGGAGAAAGATTCGAATAAATAAAAATAAATATATACCGTGATATCTCTTAACATATACACGATATTTGGGCCAAGTTTCGTCTGCATTTACTTCTTTACCAAGCTTCCAGCTTCAACATTACGCGGTGGCCAATATGTCTCACCTTCCATATCTTCATTCACTTCAATCAACCACTTTGTGAGGTCGATATCGTAGCAAATATTATCGTTGTCGATATCGTCAGGTACAAATTTTAAAACGACAAACTGAAATACAAATATAAAGAAAAATACTAATATTTAAAAGTTGCTCGTATTACTATACATAATGCCCCGCATAATGCTTAATAAAAAATTAAAACATAGGCATAGAATGCAAAAGAGGAATAGAAACAAAAAATTTTTTGTAGGGTATTAACCAACATTTTGATTGAATATTTGTCAATGGCAGTACAATTCTTTGGTCACCCAGATTTGACACTTTAAAAATACGAACAAGAGATGAAGGGAAAGGATATGTATAAAAATCTTCTTTTTTGTTAAACTTGTTTGTAATTAGGTAAATATCTTCTCGTCTTTTCACAACATTTAACAATACAAATATATTTCCGTCAATTGTCATAAAACAAGAGTCTCTCTGACGTAGTTGTATTAAGCTATTTTTCTTTATAGTGGAATAGGCCTACTGGGGAAACCACACAAAAAAAAGCGCATTTACAATAGTACCTTAAGGGTGATGCGGAAATCTATTGGCGTTAAATGTAAATATACATGTCCTATACGATAATCGTAATATACGATAATCGTAACCTTAGACAGCTCCTCTCCGACGTTCTTTAGTTGTCGTGCCATATTTTTGATCTTGGCAACGTGCTGCGCAACAGTGGGTGGCCGCCATTTTGTACTCGTGAAATTTGGTCATGAGCGTGAGCTTGTTGGAAGCACTTTTCTGTTCATGTATAGTGCTGAATTTTGACCACATTTTAGCAGCTGTTTCACAAGTAATGAGGTATTCGAATACTCTTTATGCAACACGTGCCTGGAAAGTGGCACATTACGCACGCTACGCGCGCGTGATGCACCACTTTCCAGGCACTTGTCGCATAAAATAGGGTGTGCACGACGTGCGTAAAGATGAAAATTCCCGGGTGCGTTGACGCACTCGCCTTCGGCTCGTGCGTCAACCCCGCACCCGGGAATTTCCATCTTACAGCACTTGTTGCACAAATAACTATTGTGAATACTCCATAGACGATGATAGGATACACATGGCCTTCGCATTTTTCGTGCATCATGCCGTGAACCTGTTGTCTGTTGGCTCGGATTCTGCTATCGTTCCTTCGAAACAGAGATCATGAAAATTTTTTAAAGCAAAATAAATTTTAGCTCCTGCTCCATATGCTACATAACCGACTAATAGAAAAACCACCTTTTTTTTTAAATTTAATAAATGATCTTTTTGTCTTATCACCAAAACAAAAATCATGAAGTTGATTTAAGCAATGTGCTCCTTTACTCAATATACTACATAAATTAGCCTAAAACCTTTTTCAAGGAGGTCATTTAAGCAGTCCGTTTTTTCATTTCCTTTAAAACAAGATTCGTGGAATTTTTTTAAAAGAGAAGCAGCACGAGTTCCAGAACAGCATAACGCATTGGATAAGTTCTAATTGGTTCAAAACCTTTCTGAAGAAAGTCAATTAAAAGCTGTTTTTTTTCCTTTTTTATCAAAAAGGATATTATGCAATTCCAGAAAAGCTTGCCTAAAATTAACTTTTGCACTTATCATACCAGATAAATTATGTGAGCTAAATTCTGCTCTATAGGAATGATCTACAAGTTTTCTCTTGATAAGCCAAAAATTATAGAATTCTAAAAAAGTATCTTTTTAGCCTTAGCTCCTGCTCCGTTTAAAGTACTGGACATATTAGCTATGTCTACTTTATTGTCTTTTAGAACTTGTAAATAGTTCATTCTTTCTTCATTCTTAAACCAAAGGTTATATAAGCCTTCAAAAGCTGTTTTAGCATTAGCTTCTGCTCCGTTTAAAATACTGGACACACGAACTAGATCTACTCCTTTTTTTTTTAGAGTTTCTAAGTACTTTGTTTTCTTTCCTTCATCATAAAACTAAAGGTTATATAAGCTTTCGAAAGCTGTTTTAGCATTAGCTCCTGCTCCGTGTAAAATACTGGACTATTAGTTAGATCTACTCCTTTTGCTTCCTCATAGAGGAAGCTTTGTTTTACTAAAAAAATTTTTTTTATTTGTTTTTTTGAATGTGTTCAGAATGTTCTAAAACGTCGAAAAATTGTAATTTTAAAAAAATGTCTGTGTGTGCGTGTGCGTGTGTGCGCGCGCGCGCGCGCCAAATTTACCGAAATTTTTATAACTCCAGAACTAATCAACTAAATATTAACGAATTATATATGAAATAGGGGTAGAATTTTCCGAGGAGTGCTATAGAGTGTATAGTTTTTCGTTATCTATTTTCTGGAAACCGATTTTTTTAATTTTTTTTACCCGTAAGAATTAGAAAAATTAAAAAAATCGGTTTCTAGAAAATCGGTAACGAAAAAATACACACTCTATAGCACTCCCCGGAAAATTCTTTTTTTATGAGCAAGCAATGTGCAAGTTTCTACTTGCACTATTTTTTATTTCTTTTGGGATGTAACAAATTGAAGAAAGTAATAAATGATTGCTTTTTATAAATATTTTTCCGATCAAAGTAAAGATAAACTTTATGTTTTAATGATCATCTGGCTTAATAATTCTTTTTAAGAAGAGCAATTAATTGCTTATACACTTTTTATTAAGAAGAATTTAAGAATTTATAATTTAAAAACCTATTGTTGACATTTTCGATTTTAATTTCGCGAAAGAATACGCTATTAAAGTATTATACGATGATTGATATCTTGCACACGGAATGAGATGTAAATATTTCTATTTTTAACGTGTGTGCGAAAGCATATGCTTCTTGAAGTTTATAAGATTTCAGCAGACACAATAAATCGCTATCTACTTTTTTAATTTTCACGTAATTCTGCGTAACATTACAAAATTATTGAAGGGAGAATTTATATTTTCTGCATTACATTCGATAAATCAATGAATATCGCAAGTACATAAATTTATTGTCAAGATTTGCGATATGAAAACAGGAAGGAAAACAGGATAGTCGTGAATTTTATTCGGCAACTTTTGGTGTTCGACTTCGCGTTTCGCCAAACATTTACCATCAAGATGTGAGCGTCGTCGAACAGTGGAAAGCTTCGCGAAGCTCACTTTCTGCAACGGAAATATACCATTTACGGGGAAAGAGGAGATCTGACATCAGCGGAAGTCGATACTCAGCGCAGAGTTAAATAATATGCGAGCTGATAAAGCGACCGATATCCTTGCGTTCGTACGCATACAGACGCATTATTTCCTTCCGCGTAACTCTACTTTTTATTTCGCGCTTTTCAGGATGGAAATTTCGAGCATCTATCACAGTCGGATATGCGATACACGCGAGACTTATCTTAAATATTTTTTCTAGAGCTTCTAAATACTTTATTTTCTTTCCTTCATTATCAAACCAAAAATTATATAAGCTTTCAAAAGCTGTTTTAGTATTAGCTCCTGCTTTACTCAAAATACTGGATATATTACGTATAACTCCACTTTTATACAAAACATCAAACATGTGATTTCCTTGTTTTGTAGCTAAAAATCTTCTTAATTTTTTAAAACCACACGTGACTTTACTATAAGAAACTGCTTGAACGAATTGGTTTTTTTTCAGTGCTCTTTTCCTTTTGAATTTCCTGAAAACTAGTGGAAACTAAATTTGCTGTTTATATCTTTAAGAAGCATTTTCATCCTTCCTAGTGTAATACATTCTCTTACGTTATCTAGAAGCTTTCTAGATAACGCAATGCTATCTCATGTAATATATCAGGTCACTATTGTCTTTTTGACTTCGAAGAATTTTAGCTAGTTTTTCTTTATTTTGTTTAATTGCAAAAGTCAGTGTAGCTAAAAAGGATTTTATATTAAGCTCATCATAATTTTCAAAAACTTTTTGTTTAGAAAGGCTATCGTTTTTTGTAAAAATTTAAAACAATTACCTGCGACAACATAAGGGAAGTCTAGCACTTTAGGATCTGTTTTATCAAACTTATCAAATTCAAGATGAGATAAATCTCCAAAGGCAAGGTTTAGCATTTCTATTTTTGTTTAATTTATTGTCCTTTGTGAGATTTAATTTATTATCAGTATAGACAACGAAACTTCTTATATTATAATTAACATAATCATTTTTTAGTTGGATAAAATTATTTAAAAGCTTAGTAAAAGTTGAATCTAACCAAGAAAAAGTAACATTTTTGCTTTTTACAGTGTAAGGGCTCAGTCACAATGACAAAAACAAGGAATAAGATAAAGGAATAAGGAATAAGGGAATGTCGCATCTCACTTCAGTACACGTACATTAAAGTGAGATGCAACATGCCTTATTCCTTATTCCTTTATTCTATTCCTTATTCCTCTCATTGTGACTCAGCCCTAAAACTGCACATGAGTAAGCTTACCTTCGGGACGAAAGGTAATACCATCTAGCATGTCTGAATTATCCTGCCTGCTACTTATACACGTATCATAACTATTTAATGATGTATAAATATTATATAAAAATAACTTCAATAAATTTCTTCGGATTGAACTTTTTTCAATCGGTTTCAATCGGACATTTTTAGCAGGGTACTAACGCGTTGATTATTGCAATTTTTTTTTGTTTTTGCAACATTTTGCGGGTGACGTTTAACTTCTCTTGTAGTTTTATTACTCTATCCTTTAACTCTACCGCGTACTTTATTTTTTGTGCTGGGTTAGTATGACTAATCGCTTTCGCGTATTTTTTAAAAAGCTCATTGTAGTTTATTTTTAATTGTTCATAGTCGGATTGCAGCTCTTTATTTTTTCAATAGATTTCAACAAAAATCTTATTTGAGTTTGAGCTGATATAGGAGTACTACTATCTCTGTGTATTATCAGTTAGGTTATTAAAAATATGCGGAGTTTTAACTTACCTGTTTGTCAGACATTTCATGAATTACAATTTTTTTTATAATTTCTTATTTTTGGAATATAATTGCGTATATACGATAGCAAAATTTCATTCTTATCCTCCTCGCTGCTACTACTTGTAGACAATAATTCTAATAAGACATTTTACTGGCGTTTTCTATTTTATAATTTTACCTGAGAGTAAAAACACACATAATAATTATACGAACTTAAATTGCTTATTTTATAATAACATATTATTTATTTATTTATGTTTTTAAACATTTTAAGATTTTTAAACGTTAAAATGTTAAAAAACTTATAATAAATTTTAAGTAGTATGATGGCTAAGTTTATGTTCTACGATGAACAGTCGATAAAGAGATGGCTGGATGATTGCAGACAATTCTTGATCAATCCTGAGAGAGATATGAGAAAATGGGCAGTTGAAGGTCTGTCGTATCTCACTTTTATTCGTATCTCAAGGTCAAAGACGAGTTGATCAAAGACCAACAAGCCGTTAAAGCGATAATCGAGTTCGCCAAGACGGAAAGTCAATCAATTCTCTATCAAGTGGACAAATTGTTGGTGAACTTGTGCAGCGCTTATGACAAGGATGTTCTCATACCCGAGAGAGAAATATTTATCAATTATTAAAATACGTTTATTGATTTCTCTCAGGGTTTTAATATAAGCAGAATACTTCTTTATTTCAAGCACTGCTGGAGTAATGATTTGAAGTTTTTTGAGATGATATTTATACGACCTAGTCAGATGATTGTTATAACACAACTATAAGTGTAAATAGTAAATATTTTATAAAAAATAAACTACTAGATATCTTTCTTATAAATATAATTATTTATTTTAAGAAATATTAATCTTCGAAAATCGACTTTTGTCCAGCTAGATTGCCGTTTTGGCCCACTATGAGACGGCGAGAAACGCCTGTGCGTTTCTTCCGGTTGTCATCCGCAACGATTTTTGCGTATGAAGTCAATAAGAAAGAATGAGATAATCTTTCTATCGACAAATATAAACATAAAAACTTCATAGATTCATGTAGATTTGTCAGAGATTCGCAGAGTTCTAGTCTTCGTGACATCGACGTTTCAATCCCTTTAGAGAAATGGCACTCGTACAAGATTACAATACGGATGGGGAAGACGATTTGCAAGCGAGTCAATGGTACGGAGTAAGAGAAACCACATTGTTTCTTGTCGATGCTACACAGAAGATGTTTGAGATAGAACCCGAGACCAAGCTCAGTCATATCTAAAAGTTTTTCAAGTTGTACAAGCAAATTCTTCGGTAGAAGTTAGCATGGAGTATGCAGGATTGGATGGGTGTGGTATTATTTGGTACCGAAGGAAGCGACGCGAACTCAACATGGAAGAACATTCAGAGCTCACACGAACTCAGAGTTGTTACTCTGGGCGATTTACAACTGGTCAGAAAACTAATTAAAAGCGGCATGAAGGGTTACCAGAGCATCAAATCCGAGGATGCGTACCCGTTTCACGACGCGTTGACATGACGCGTTGACCTGGAGATTGATTTGGTCGTGCGTACTTTGGGCAGAAAACGTAGATGCTTGCAAACGAAATTGCTGAGCAAAGCGACTAATCAAATTTTGTTGAGATCGACGTATTTCAAGGGTGAAGAGGCTTATAAAAAGGACAGTGACATTGACAATGACAGTGAGGAACCTGATTTACCTTTTGTGATACCAGAAGTTAACTTGGAAGTTAACTAAGGAGTCGATCGGTGGTATGAAGTTGCGTTTCACGCAAAAGGCGCTGCATCGGATAAAACATATACATCCACCAGCTATCAAGATAATCGGCCTATACCCGACGATTTTTTTAGATATCACATTAAACGGAAGTACTTTGTCAGAGCAGATTACGGTAGCACTCGTAAAGACAATCTATTGTTCTTTGGCGTTTTATTAAATAAATACGCCACTCAAGGAAGAATGATAGTGTACGCGTTCACGTTGTGGATGAATACTCAAACTAATCTCTGCTACATGATTTCAAATGCTGAACTGCGGTTTTTATCTATCGAGAATCGCATTCCAAGACCACATAGGAGACAAGAGCGAAGCATTGCTGCATTACGACGCCTAGAATTGTGTAACCGATAAGCAAGTTGCGTTGTGGAAAAAAGCAATTGATCGACTCGACGTGAACTACCATACGCATATGTTTAAATCCTATAAATTGGAGTGTCAAATACAAATAGTGGGGAAGTTAGCTCTGGATAAAGAACTCGGTTCTCCGCCTTCCTAATAATTTTCTCGTAATTTAGCTAACGATCTTTTTCATTTTCACACTTTCTCCGAGATAATTAGGATAAGAAGCTAGACGAGAGTTGAAACACGTGTCTTGATACCTTGATACCTAATATGTATGTATGTGTATATATATATATATATATATATATATATATATATATATATATATATATATATATATATATATATATATATATTACATATTTTGCTCGCACAGGACAAATTTACATATAAGATTTTACATACACAAATGCATGAATAAAATGATACGGAACAAAATAAGCAATTGAAAATATTAAGAGCATATAGAGCCCCAAGTCGGCTTCCATGTTCTTTGTTCAATCGATTCTTTAATCGTCTGAGCCTTCATTCCTTACATAGAATAAATCAAGTTTTATAATTCTTTTTTGTTCTTTTAAAATATTTAAATTAACCAAGAATTAAATTATTTCTTAGGCACGCGGCTTATTGGTCTTTGATATTAGTCTGGCTGGACGATGTCCGGCGGGAATTTACGTTTAAACCGAGTCTAAGGATCTACGCGGCCAAAGTATTGAAACGCGTGGCGGTCAAGTTCAACCTGTCCTCGCCGACCTACGTCAGCGTACACGTGCGCAGAACCGACTACGTAGATTGTGCCTCTGGCACAAGTTGAAGACGCGGCCGGCGCCGGTAAGTTACTACCTGTCGGCGATGGATTACTTTGGCGGCAAGTACAACAACGTGGTCTTCGTAGTGACGAGCGATAATATCGCCTGGTGCAAGTTAAACTTGCGCAGCAAGCGTCATCGAATCAGCTTGGTGTCGGAGAACGATGGTAAGGGCCCGGGCCAAGATCTGGCGGTCTTTGCCGCGTGCAATCATAGCATAATAGATTACGGTATTTTTGGTTCCTTCGGAGCCATTTTGGCCGGCGGCGAAACCCTAGTTTACAATGTAACAACATACTTTTTTACGTTGATCGCTGACGTTCTACCAAACTGGGGAGGATAATGAGTTGAACGAGAAAATCAAATGATCCGTAAAGCTAACAGATCGCATTTATGTTATGTCGTACGCGTACTCGCGAAAAAAAAATAGTATGCATTAACAGCATGGAGGCCTTTTGGCCGGATAAAATTTGCCCTCGCGCACTTTGAAAATCCGCGTTTCGTACGCAGAGGGCAGGAACGAAACCCGCGTCAGAAAAGGAATGACGGGCCAAAACCTTCAAACCTGTTACCAAAGAATAATTTGCGATCGCAGACCAGAATCAGCGAGACCCAATTTGCCCTCGCGCATTTTAGAAATCCGCGTCTCGTACGCGGAGAACCGGGTTCAACCCCGCGTCAGAAAAGAAATGACGGGCCAAAACCTTCAAACCTGTTACCAAAGAATAATTTGCGATCGCAGACCAGAATCGGCGAGACCCAATTTGCCCTCGCGCATTTTAGAAATCCGCGTCTCGTACGCGGAGAGCCGGGTCCAAGCCCGCGTCAGAAAAGAAATGACGGGCCAAAACCTTCAAACCTGTTACCAAAGAATAATTTCGATCGCGAACCGGAATCGGCGAGACCCAATTTGCCCTCGCGCACTTTCAAAATCCGCGTCTCGTGCGCGGAGGGCAGGATCGAAACCCCGCGTCAGAAAAAGGAAAATGACGGGCAAATACCTTCAAACTTGGAAAAAAAGTTACCAAAGAAAAATTTCGATTGCAGACGAGAATCGGCGAGACCCAAAACGGAATGATGGGCAAAAACCTTCAAACCTGAAAAAAGTTACCAAAGAATAATTTTGATTGCAGACCAGAATCGGCGAGGCCCGCGGCAGGAAAATCTTGGCCACGGATAAACGTCATGTTTGAAACAGATTTAAAAAATTGAAATGCGTGTTAAACTTTCCGAGGAAAAAGTGTTGATTCTCCATACATTTGTCTCCCCTTTCACGCGCGACTTGCGCAAGGCTATAAAAAACCAATTCGACAATGATTAC
Organism: Temnothorax unifasciatus; assembly: GCA_030770225.1. Classification (NCBI taxonomy): domain Eukaryota; kingdom Metazoa; phylum Arthropoda; class Insecta; order Hymenoptera; family Formicidae; genus Temnothorax; species Temnothorax unifasciatus. The sequence continues at coordinate 275,211 of JASTWK010000112.1, read as the reverse complement.
AATCTGGAAATGGTACCTCAAGATTTTACATATGGATCCAAACAAGCATGAGATGTGACACGATCCATTTTGGCGGGCGGTTCAATCTGGACTGATGTCCAGTCGCAAAACTTTCATCCACCAGCAGCGTGTAATAGCTCCCGCGCTTGGGAGGATTTATCCTGCGACGCCTCGCAAATTGCGTTTGTCTGTTCGTCTCTACGTGTACGTATACATACGCGCGAGTTTAACCCCCCCCCCATGGATCATCCTGGATTTATACGGGGGCTGAGTGACTGGATGTATTGGCCCACCTGGCGCCATACTGCGGACGCGGTGAGACGGGATCGACCCACTGTGCGGTCAGTGGCTGTGCGAGTCACCCCCTTCCGATTCGACGCGGCCGTACAAGCGGTCACAACGGTCCGAAATATGGAGGTGTAGACCTCGGACGGCGAGCTCCCCTGTCCACCTTGACGGAGAGGACCATTTCGGTCGGGCGCGACACCGACCGGTCGCTGGGGTTGCCGTCGGTCCCTCGAGGTTTACCTACCCCCGAGACCCCATCAGAGGAGACACCGACAGCGGACACCAGTCCAGCAAAAAAGAAGGAGGTCTGCTGGAATTGCGGCTTCCCGACCCACCTCGCATATGAATGCCGAGAGCCCCGCAAGCAGGACTTTTGGCTACCGCTGCGGACGCCGAGGATGCACAGTCCGCACCTGCCCGAAGTGTGGCAAGGCGTGGCGGGCAAAAGGCCCCTACTTGGCGGATATTTCCATTGGGCATTGCAACGATTACCAGAAAAAAAAACTGGCAGCGCACTTCGCTCAACATTTTACGCAAGGCGGCGTGGCGCTTTATCAATTGCGCCCCGCTCGTGGGAATTCCGGAAGGAAAAAAAAATGGCAATGTTTGTCGGCCCGTGCGGGTGTCGCGAGCAAAAAATAGATTTTTCAGAAACTTTTGAAAGACCAAAGGTACATAGTAACCACTGCAGATTCGCCGCCTATTCCCAACGAGATAAAATATCGGAATATGGGTCGTGGTCAAATGATAAATACACTCCGTAACCATAACAGGACGCAATTGCGTCCCGGGGGCCCCAAAACCGGGCTCGCCCCGGGTCTACGATTTGTGAGTCATGTGACGTCATTCGACCAATCAGATGATACCTATCATCCGCGGTTTTCTTTTTCTGCCATTACCGATTGTGGCTCTGTCGTTTCTTCACCTCTCGGTGTTCTGCGTGCGGCTTCTTTCGTCGGTCGTGGACACTTACAATTTCTGCCGTCTCGTGTGAAATTTTGCGAAAAGGTATCATTCGCATGCTTGTATATGATTAGAATAATGAATACAACACGTTGGATATTACGATTCATTGAAATACCATTGAAATGCTAATTGTGTTTTCTGTTCATCGCAGGGAGGTCCGCGAGAATACGGCACGGTGGCCATAACGCAGCGTTCAGAGACGGAGAACAGGTAGTGCGAGGACAACGAAATCGCCGAGTGCGTTATATTACAGGGTACTCGTTGAAAATTCTCATACGCATCTCGATTATCACGAAACGTCGTTCATGCGTTGGCGCGCACGTTACGCAAAAGCCTGCACCCGCGCGAGATAACGCAGCGTCTTGTGGCAGGTATTTTGCATTTTTCTCTCTCTGTCTTTCCCTCTCCCTAGACGCCGGTCTCTCGCTCCGCGTCGCGGTCGATCCGTTTGCAATTTCCAAGCTGAGTTTGCGAGATCTCAATTTCTGACGTGTGATTTTTTTTTTTTGCCGATCGCCGTTTTATCCCGATTGTGAAAAGAAACGCGACGGCGAATCTGCCGCGGCGCTTTTATCACGCTTTCGTTATTCGCAAGCTCGAAAAAGCTCGTCCCCCAAGTAGGCCGCGTATCTTTCGGTCGGGACACGCGACGTTTTATTCGTATGTCCTCGTTTAGATACAGTTCAAAATATTAGCAAATTGGTATTTATAAGAGAATTATAGCGCTTTTACTGCTCACAAATTATTCTATATAAAGATAAAACATTATTATGAAATGATTTTATATTTTCAAGAATAAAGGTGCCTAATCATTTATATAGATATTATATAAATTTATAAATTCATAAATATTTATATTATAAATATTTACAAAAAAACGTTGAATGATTTTATATATGTATATATATATATATATATATATATATATATATATATATATATATATATATATATATATATATATATATGCTGGCATTACGTCGTCAGGCTGCATCAGCTGACTGGAAACAATTAGCTGTTCCACTGCAACTTCGCCTTCGCTGTCATCTAACGGTATCGTCGTATCGGCATTGGAACTGTTGTCTTTATTAATATTATTAGGGATAAGAGTGGATGTGTGAATTCTTGGGTCATCTGACTTCATCTCGGCCTTGGTTTTGAGCGTCTCCCTGGCTGGTGTCACTTTCTTCTTGGTGGACATCTGTGCAGCTGCCTTGCCTTTCAGCAACAAGTCCAAGGGTGTCAATGCAGCCGGCTGGCTTTTGGACGTTGCGCTCGAGTCGTTGTCCGTGTCGCTCTCCGTCTTTTCTTTTAACTGCTTCGCTGCTTGCGCAAAAGCTCGTCTCTTCGGTAAGGGTGTTAGCTGAATATTTTCAATAATCTTAGGCTTTGTTTTTAGGCTGGATTTCCTTTTCCTCGCCTTATTCGCTTCATCTTTTTTGTCTGCTTCTCGTACCGTTGTTGGTCGCGCTTCGTCGATCTCCTCGTTACTTTCAACATCGACCTCGATGTCTACTTCTGGTACCCTTTTCATTGGTGTTTTCTTTTTAGCTGGTTGTTCTGGTTCTTCTAGAAAGTCGAACACTTACAAACGTGGATCGATTATATATATATATATGTATGTATAACTTTTTAATATCTTGAAATGATTCCATAAACTTTGGTAGTCTTTTCTCTATATAAATTGAAGCAAAATCAAGCATTTTAGCTTGGTGATACTCTAATTCTTCTTTATCTTCTGGGAATTCCTGAAGTTTAGATCTTATCCATGGTCTTATATATTTTCTATCGATATATTTTCAAGCTTGTTTATCTTTAATTGTTTTCAATGTAAGTATGTCAGATAATGAACAATTTGCAGATAGGTAACAATACATTTTTCTTTTTATTAGGCCTCCATTGTGTTGATACATATAATTTTACGCATGCCGGCCGGCACCCTCACAGACTCGTACTTGACGTTGTGCATTATTGGTGTCTCTCTTTCCACGGTGTGCAATAGCGTTTCCGGCACCCAATTACGGAACACCATATCATCGAGGACGATGCCGTCGGTGAGTCCTCTTTGATACCTCGCCCAGTCCTGCTTGCTACGCACTAGGAGCAGGTGCTCGAAGTGCGACAACGTGAATTGAGTTTTTGCCTATTCGTGTCTGTAATCGGAAGACGAACGAGAGTGAGTGAGAGATAGGGAGAGAGAGAGAGAGGGAGAGGGAGAGGGAGAGAGAGGGGATTCGAATGGATGGTAAAATTGCGGGGAAAAAAAATTAAAGTACCGTGAAGGAGGACTTACCGGGCCGACAAACACCAGCGTCTTGTTCCTGGGAAATTGAAACGGTGGCAGCGTAAATTGGTCCGGTCTGTAGAGTGCTACGTCGCCCTCGTCGAAATAACGTTCGTAGTATTTCGAGATTTTTGTGCAATTTTTTATGAAAAATTCAAGATTGTCCTCCTCTATCGTATCCATTGCATCGTCGAGGACTCGCAAGCTCCTCCCAGCATTGTTTGCATCGGTAATTTTCTTCTTTTTATAAGCGGGCACCTCTCCGTGTCGATACGTGGCGCGGTTCGCGCCGCTGGGTTCGGAGCACATTTGTACGGCTGCACGCGCATCCTTCTTCACTATTTGTACTGTGTCGCTGTCCAGCACGTTATCTTTCGTGGCAGACAACCATCTCGCATTTGTGTATCCAAACACTACATTTATTTGTGTCGCGCGACCGTCGGCCGCGGTCACGTCGTGGCCGACCAGCCACTCGGCGTTTTCTTTGTATTGTTCTAGTTTGGCCGCACGCTCCTCCTCCCCGGAGCCGGTGATGCAGGCGCGGAACACCCTGCTACGCGGCATCTTATCGCGGAAGGCACTTTTTCACAAATTAGTCCGAATTCGCGACGCGATTGCTCACTAGCGGACGCACGACTGACGCAGCGGACAGATCGGAGGACACTGACGCGGCGGGGCGCGAGAGAGCCCGCGGCGATCTTCGAGGAAGGTGGGGGTCGGAGGGCGGCCGCCCGCCCCGTCGCGCCGTCTCCCTTGCGCAGTACGCCCATGAGAATTCCATATCGTCGGCCGCCGGTGATTCTCGGAAGAACCGCGAGCCCCGTTTTTGCGAAAGATATAAACAATGACGAAAACATTATATGCGCGTGGAAAATTTTTTCGTATTGATCATAGTATATATATATTTATATATAACGAAGAGTCTCAATTACTACGTTTACGCGAGCGTTACTTCTGTAGTAATTTACGATAATTTACTCGTTTACGCGAAGGAAAATCCTCGGAAAATCCCGTTTATGCGAAGGAATTATCGCAGGTTACTACAGAAGTAACGCTCGCGTAAACGTAGGAAATGGCTGCGTTTTCGAATACGAGCAGTTTCCGAGATACTCGGTCTCGCGTTGAAAGTGTTATCCAAAACAAATTGGACATTTTTGGATAAGAAGTGGCATATCCAAAAATGAAAGTGCAATGACTTGTGGGCTCAAATACCACAAATAATTTTTAAATTTATTTAAAGCAACATAATATTATTTTGTAGTCGATTATTATGTTCTGTAATAGTTGGTTTATCGGGTGTCGTAAGATTCGACTCAGATTTACTTGAATATTCTTTTTGTGTAATAGTATATGAAACTTTTTTGAATCTCGTATATATATCACTTTGGTTGAGTTAAATAACGTAAGAGACAATAGAGGGTTAATGTTTAGACAGCGCAAATGACGATACCTGGACTGCTTGCGAAAACGATTAGAAAATCGGCATGAATCGGTATATGAAGTGTTGGTGCGGAAATTGTGTCCAGTCCATCCATTTCTATACTTTGTACGTCAAAACCAGGGTCAGATTTATTTTTTTGGCATGCTTGAATAAAGAATAACTTTGGTTTTCCTGCCAGGCTTTGGCATTTTTCAGCCGTAAAATAATATCAAATACAATTAGCTTTGTAAGATGTATCACGAGCACATAATCGACCTTAATCTGACCCATGGGTTAATATTGTTATTAAGATGCAGTCGCTATTTGTGTGGTCGATTTCTGCAGCTGTAAAAGTAATAATCTGCTTGTTATTTTTTTGTTACATATATTACAGTTATATTTATGATAAAATGCATCTTATTTCTTTGTAATTCTTCGTTTATTTTTTTGTGGATAAAATTATCGAAAGCCATCACTTCAAATCCAAGCTTTTTTAAAGTTTTTTTAAATCGCAATTTTTATCAGTACCAAGGCGAGGTTTCAACCTCAAATGTTCGTCGTAAACTCTATGATTGAAAATTAGTGCCATGCCTCTTGGGATGACTCATTTTATACATCGAGCGGTGACTGGAGTTAACTGGCGATGCACTGAAATAAAAATTTACTTAATCTAAATAAATATAATACTAATCCTGAAAAATCTTTACTTCAAAACGAAGATTTTCCAAGGTGCTCATTAAATGATCACGATCCACATTTGTACCGTGGCGAGTTTCAGCGAGTTTATTTTTGCCAGAGAATTTTTCGTGATTGAATATAAGGGCATCCCCACGCTTAGAATGATCCATATTGTAACATGAAGCATAACGCTGAGTAGGTGCTAACCTGAGAGGAGAAATTCTGCGGAGGTTCAACATCATTATCATTTTGCAGTTAACTTTTCTGCCATTTTAACTCTGTATTTTATTACATTTTTTCCTTGTAATTTATTTACAACAGCTTGTTTAATAGGATTTCTTAAATATAGTTTTCACAACGTCCTTCTCTTTCTTTAATAAACTTAACATTTTATTTTCGAAATTAGCTCATTCGTATTGTTAATCATATAATACATTTTATTAATGAGCTACATTTGCATGTACCATATGCGTATCCTGATTCTCTATTGTTGATTAATTTATGTCGTTTGAATCTAAAGCCATAAGACAGTTTTGGGAAAATCTTGATCTTATAACGCCTCTCCCCCTATTCCTTAAAAGATTTAAAATTTGATGTATTTTGTCAGGTGCAAGCGGATGTTTTCTCTCGCTCTCATTGCAGCCCCGTTCGCGTTCTCTTTCTCCCGCTCGCGTTCTCTTTCTCTCGCTACCTGTGTGTATGGTATACGCACCTCGTTATCAATTCAATTTTTATTTTATTTGTTCGTGAGTCAAGTCGTCAAATTTCTTTATTTGAAAAACGAGGTTTTCCAAAGTTTCTGTTAATTTATCACTATCAACATCTGTACCGGGGCGAGGCCCTGCACCCGAAATGAAATTATTGTGATGAAAAATAAGTGTCATACCTCGCTTACGATGGTTCATTTTGTAATACATTGAGTGACGATGACACATATTTAAGTTATATCCATGATAAAATGCATCTTACCTATTTTCAATTTTTATTTGAAAATCAAGCTCCGGTCTCCCCTATTAAAATTTTTGATTGAATAATAAACCAATAAATGAATAAAGTCGTTTGCTTCGACCGAACTGGCAGGCTTTATTTAATAAGCACAACGCGTTTCAACCGAGATTCCGGTCTTTCTCAAGTGCGTGTATTACATTTAAACGCTTGCAAAACACTTCATTGTGCACAATGTGGCAGCAATGAGTCTACGAAATGTTTTGTACGTCGAATGGTGATCGAGAGTCATAGATGACAACGGACGACCGTCCGTTCATCTGAACGCACCACCGAACACCACATTAGTTAATATGACAATATGACAATGTGTACAATAAAGTGTTTTGCAAGCGTTTAAATGTAATACACGCACTTGAGAAGGACCGGAATCTCGGTTAAAACGCGTTGTGCTTATTAAATAAAGCCTGCCAGTTCAATCGAAGCAAACGATTTTATTCATTTATTATTCATTAGCGAAGGAAAAGAATCTTATCTGTTTTAAAAATCAATAAACATTATTACAATACCTGGACTGCATGTGAAAAATATGAGAAAATCCGCATAGATCGATATGCAAACGTCTAATCCATCTTCGTGCGTGTTGAAATTAAAGCCCGAATCAACTTGACTCCCTTGACACGCTCTAATGAAAAACAACTTCGGCTTTCCGGCCAGAGTTGGGCATTTTTCGGCCGTGAAATTATTCCAAAGAGAATTGGTTGCGTAAATAGTATCGAAAGACATGAGTCGTTCTTGGTGACCATGTGTTAATACAGATATATCTTTCAACCGCATGTGTTCCACAAAACAAGAAATAGATTGACAATCTGCGTTTTCTCGATATCTGAGCGATTACTCGGGATATATCTCTGTTTAAGAATTGATTAATTAAAAATTAATGTTTTAGCTACGTTTAAATTTACTAAGCGAAACTTATGACGTCTGCTGTGATTAATGTGAATAATATATAATGTTGGATGTGCTGTTGAATTTATGACGAATTTATTTTTGACCGTTTATGAATAGCTTGATATCATAATGGTTCGGTAAAACATATATCTCTTCGTCATACGAAAATCAACTTCAGCGCGTAATCTATTGTTTAAGTGTTTTCCTCTCTAAAAAATGCGTGCAAAGTCGATACTCGAATGTATCGCGGTTATTGTTGCCTCTTTTCGATGCCGATTAGTTCTCTCGCTGTGCTTACTTCATGAGCAGCTGTCATCGTATATTTTGACAGTTGTGTGTAATGTTAAAGCTAAATAGCGCTCGCAAAGCGCGCGCCTGTAGTGTCTAGTCCTTTCTAAAATTAATAGTGTAATAGTAATAGCATTATTCTCGACTAATAAACTTTTCTGGTTTAATTATATTGGCGGAACAAACAATTTTATTTTTATTATTACACATTATCGACTTACAAAATGATATCTCCTGACCATGAAGGATATTTTTATATGATAAACAAGCAATTTGGAAGTAACACTGTTTTTCTCATGAAATCGTGGATTAACAATAAGAAGAAAATCTGCAAAGCAAAACAACAGCTAATCTTACTACTTTGTTGCAGACGACGTTTTATCACCACACATTATACACATGGGTTCTAACATCACCTTTATGAGTAACAGCGTAAAACATCGGTTTAATAGTTTTAATCAGCGGTACAAAAAATCAGTTTTAAGTCTTGAAATTAAAGATATCAATCATCATTTATCATATTTAAAATCCGAAGTGGCGTACATTAGCAATCGGTACACTCCCATTTACCAAAGAGAATTTTAATAGATTTTTTCAATGTTAATAAGCACAAACTTACCAATTTCAATCTTAAACATAAAAACTTGTCGATTAACAAATTTAATAGAACGTTCGCTAGATATAATACATACAGTTCGTTTTTCAATAACGACAGAACAAAGAGTCTCGTTAAAATTAGCAAAAAATTAATTTCAGACAATGTTTCGAAGTTTTTGAGTCTTGGAGATAAGTTCGGTTTACCCATCACAAATAATGATGCGAAGAATCGACTGCGTACGACTCTAGATGTTGTAAAAAGCTTCGAAACTTTTTGTTACAAATTGCCGGAAAATATGGTTAGTGGAGTGCGGAACTTAATCGCGGAATCGCTGAAGGTTTCCCTTAACAAATCTAGACACTTGGACTGTATCAATTGTCACATTTTAAATGAGTTCAAAAACTGTAAAGCATTTCTTAAGAACAACAATGATATTTTTGTCACGAGAGCAGATAAAGGCCAGATTACAGTAATTAAGGATAAAGATGATTATATCGAATGACCGATATACTCGATGATGAAACAACCTACAAAAAATTAACTAAAGATCCTATAAAACAATTGACACATAAACTCAATCAATTAGTGAAATCGTGGCTAGACAATGGTATCATTGAAAAACCGACATACTATCGCTTGAAATGCACGAATAGAAACCTCCCACGTTGTTACGGACTACTAAAGGTTCACAAAACCGGGTTCCCTCTGAGAATTATTGTTTCCGCGGTCGGCAGCCCAATGTATAATATAGCTAGTTTTTTTTATTATATTTTACATGAATACATACACAGACCTAAATCTTACATAAAGGACAGTTGGACATTTGCTAAGAGGATTAAGGAGTTAAACATTAATGACGATCAAATTATGATCTCACTAGACGTATCGTCAATTTTTACCAACATTCCCAAAGAGTTAGTCCTTAAAGCTATTCAAAAGAGATGGCAGAAAATCTCACCGAATACAAGTTTACTTTACTCCAGTTCCTTCACGCCATTAATCTGATGCTTGATTCCACTAGCTTTTTGTTTTAATGGTACATATGTATATACGTATGTATGTATGTATGTATATAATATCAGGCTTCGTATATAAATTTATTATACCTATAAAATAAGTCACGCAAATAGATGATAGTATATGTTCAATGCCAATAGATTTCCACATCACCGTTGAGGTACTATTGTTGATGCGTTTTTTTTTTAAGTGGTTTCCCCAGTAGGCCTATTCCACTGTCAAATAAAATATTTATAAAATTTAAATTTTAAGTAGCAGAAGCTCCTTTGTCTTCTATAGAACTGTCAATCACTATCGTGTCTTCAGTGATGATACCATCACAGATCACCATGTCGTCATCTACATTGATAAATTAATTTATTAATTACAATTTATTTCAATTAAAAACATATAAATGTAGTAATTTTTACCTTTTACTGCAGGATCTTCGTTGAGAGACCCGTTGTTAGAATTTTCCCTTTTTTTTTAGTATACTCGGGACGGCATTAGGTGCGAGAACAGTCCGCCCAACTCTTTTAATTATAACATCTTCCTCAAAATGGTTCGCACACAATTTTGTGCAAGTGTTTAAAACTTTTTTTTTAATATCGCAGAAAGCGAGCCATTTTTGGTCCATTTTTCCTCAGTAGGCCTATTCCACTGTCAAAAGTTAAAAATTTGCGAACTTGTAGTTGCACCACTGTCAATCAACAAACTTTCGTCAATTACGATTATATCCTCGGTTATGATTCCGTCATTAATTAGGTTTTCAACGTCTATAATAATCAATTAATTTATCAATTACGATTTATTTTAAGACATATAAATGTAGTAATTTTTACCTTTTGTAGTGGGATCTTCGATAGTGTCCACTTTGTCCTGAGTTTTTTTATGAGTCTTCTTCTTTTTCTTTTTTGCAATTGTAGGTATGGCATCTAGTTTTGTGACCGATCGCCCAACTCTTTGAATTTTTTTTTTTTTTTAAATGTTTGGAGCATAACTTTGTGGATGTTTTCAAAACCGTTTCTGTAATTCCACAGAAATCCAGCCATTTTTTACGAAATTTCTCGTCTTTCGGAAACCTGTTAAGAATATATAAATTTAAAACTACAATTTAAACAAATACAAAAATACGAACTAAATGTTATCACATAATTCATTAGTTGCTTTCCATTTACACTCAAGTTATCTGAGTCACTCACTTATGTGAGTATTTTATACTCAGATAAGATAAGTCATTTTGTACTTACCCTATAAGCACACAGTATTCTTAGAATGTTGTATTAATATTTTTAAAAATTAAAATAATTTATTAGAATATTCCGAGAATTATATAATATTTTTTAATAGTATTGGATTACTCTGTTGATGTTATATGTCCACTTTACATAATATCTTTTGGACACTTGAGGTTCCGAGAATTGACGAAATCTAACGATCGCTTTCAAATGATCGTTCTTAACGATGTATGACTGGACATAATGATCGCGCTGTACATGCTCGAGCCGTAACAAATATGAGGAATACGAAACATTCATAATTTTTTCCATGTTCTCACATATCTCTTACACTGATTAATAGACAATATTTGAATTATATAGGGCTGTGGAACGGGAAAAAGGTTGAAAATCAATTGCTATTTGAATCGAGGAGCGAGACACGTACGTACGTGCGCGCGCGCGTGTGCGTGATGCTCAAACCTACGTGGTTTAGCTTCTTGTATGTCTCAATCTCCCTTCTTACGTTAACCGGTTCGTTGCGATGCTTTTCACTTTCGGGGTAGTGATTTTTTCGTAAAATTTTCGCTGCAAACACTTTGGACTACCCCGAGAACGAGAGAGAGAGAGAGAGAGAGAGAGAGAGAGAGAGAGAGAGAGAGAGAGAGAGAGAGGGAGAGGGAGAGGGAGAGGGAGAGGGAGAGGGAGAGGGAGAGGGAGAGGGAGAGGGAGAGGGAGAGGGAAAGAATGAAATGTGCGAAAAGTCGAGCTTGGAAAAGGGGGGGAAGGGGGAATAAATGTACGACTGAGGCCCGATAAATTTTACAATTATCAACATTCTACTTGCCACAGTTACTGCTCACTGTACTGCTTCGCGTATCATTGATGGTATTTAGACTCGGAGATTCGCTTTAGCTACAGCTAATACGTAAGAGAAGCGATTTGAATCGAAATGTGGGCACCAAATCGCAATCGCTTCCGTATTCACTTGTGCTCGCTAAACGGGCCGAGCGACAATCGTACACGATGCGACGTAATAAATTTACAATACAGGCTGCGATCCACTCGTGAGTGCTTGACGCTTTAAAACATTTTGAAGCGTCTTTCTTCCCCTTTTTCTTTCACAGAAAGAAAGAGACGACAGGTGCATCGACGCATTTGTGGTGTGCGTATGTGTGTCAAGGCGTCATCAAGTGGACCCCGCCGCACAGTTACACCGCGGTCCATGTCCCCCAGTTAGTATTGGGTTTGCTTTATAGATTGGGAGGGGGGGGGGGTGATAGTCTATATTGTAGCGCTTAAGGAGAGGAGTTGAGTGGTGGTAGTCTCCCTTCTTAACTCCCACCCGTTGGACCCCTAAAGGGGAAAATGTAAAATAGTTTAAAAAAGGCTATAGCAGCTATTTTGAGTATTGGAAAATATAAATGACTAATTAACTGCGGCGGCGGCGGCGGCGGCGGCGGCGGCGGCGACGGCGGCGGCGGCGACGACGGCGACGGCGACGGCGACGGCGACGGCGACGGCGACGGCGACGGCGACGGCGACAGTGACAGTGACGGCGGTGATAAGGGGAGATCATTTGCGTCGCCACTACAAGTCCCGTTGCGGACGCATAACGGCTTGACGCTTCGGTTCTCTTGATCCTCCCTCGGTTGCTCCATCTAAAAGAGAAAAAAAAGTACAAAAAAATGCAACGTTTATCTTTGCTTTGCGTTACAAACGTGACGAAACGACGACGATTAAACGATCGTGATCGTCGTCGTTGTAAAGGGAATGTCGCCGGATGACCGTGGAAGAAATTATCCTGTCGGATTTGAATGCGCAACGTATGGAAGAGATGATACGCGAGTTGTTGCGAAACGCGACTGAATGACCGAAACGTGGATTCGCGTCGGAGTGGTCGAAACGACATGCGTTGAATTTTTTTTTCTTTTGCGCCGCACAGTGCTCGAACGCAATTAGGCCCGTCAAAGAATTTCCACACGCCGCAACACTTGTCGTGGAACGCACCTTCTTTGGCGTGGAACGCACCTTTAAATTCGACAACTCGTATACGTCCGTCCTATATATGTGTACGTGATATCGGACGACAAACGTGCGCGCGAAATGTTTCGCCGCGACGATCGCCGAAACTGTTTACATCTATTCGTTTGTACGGGCGACGCGCGCGCGCGATGTGGACCCGCCTTCGCGTAGAGTTTGTAATGGCCGTATCGCAATGTCGTCGGCGGGCGTGGATTCGAACGCGCGAACGAGAAACAAGAAAATGAGGAGCTAGAGATGAGCGAGAGGAGGCAGCGACTGACATTACATGGATGGACGAGTGCTAATAAATAAATTGAAGAACATCAAAGGTTGTACATATATATAAACAAAATCAAGAACATTGTCATATATATGGGATTGAAATTCTTCGTATTTTTTTGAAGATTTATCGTATCGGTCTGTCTTTTTATGAAAAATGTTTTGGCTATTTCACGTTTTCTAATCACGTTCTTCTCTTTATGTAGTATGTCGACGTTGGACCAGTTGAAATCGTGTTCGCACGTAACCCTATGCTTATTGACCACAGAGTGGTTGCTGTCGTATTTTTTAATGTCATTCCAATGTTCCTTTACGCGCGTTTGTAAGTAACGTTTAGTCTGTCCTATATACGAAGTGGCACAATTCTCGCAATTAATCCTGTAAACCACTTCCGTAGAGTGATCCGTATCAAGTCTGTCTTTACTTCTCCTAATAATTGCATCAAGTTTTTTAGGTATAGTATAAACTGCGTCCAGACTTATTTTACTTAACGTGAGGCGTATGTCATCGCTAATTTGCTTACTATACGGTAATGCCACGCAATTACGTGCATCAAAAGCATCGTTATCTCGGTTAACATCATTACGCATGTGTCGGAGCTTTTTTACTCTGACATTAATGTACTTGTCCATGACCTCTGTGGGAAGCGCTCATTCGACAATAATATTGCACGGTCAAGAAGGCTACTTATTATATTAATTTTATAATTGAATGGGTGGCTGGAAAAGTAATTGATGTAACGCTCTGAAAAAGTCGGTTTTTTATACCAGTTAGTAATCAGCCGGCCGCCGTCTCTAATGACCAAAGTATCTAGAAACGGAAGTGAGCCATTATTTTTAATTTCGTGCGTGAATTTCAGCCGTGGATGGTAGTTATTGAATACGTCGAGCGTATGATTTATTTGCAATCTCGGTATTATCGCGGAAATGTCCACATATCTACAAAAAATTGGAATTTCAAAATCAAGTACATTTAAGCAATACGTTTCTAAGTCGTCCGTTACGATTTTTGCTGCTATTGCAGAGAGTGGAGAGCCCATAGGGCTACCGAAGATTTGTTCATAAACCTGGCCATTGAAGCTGAAGGAGCTGAAGCTTGCCATTGAAGCTGAAAATACTCCAGTCATAAAATTTTTTCAAAATTTCGTTGACCTCTCCGCGTTTGCAATGCGCAATTTTATTCTTGTTTTTAATAATTAAACTTATATCATCGTCCAGAGATTTTATAGATAATTCATATTTTTCAAGGTTTTTTTTCTAAAAAATTTATCTGTTTTTTTTTCTTTTATTGTTAAACAGTCACCTTTCAATTTGGATAAGGTTATTCGTCGTGCCCGCGTAGTTTCCAGCGGTATGTCTTAAAATACAAATTTGTTAATTAGTTTTCTTATTTCTCGTGCGTCTTCTCGTAATACTAATATCAACATTATATTTGTGAACGCTCTGATTTTTATTTTATTATTAGCCTGTTTTTGTTCAACCTTATTAAGCCTTGATGTTAACTGTGCAATTTGTTCTTGAAGTTTCTTGTTTGATTTTCTTAATTCTTGATGCCATGACGTTAATTCTTGATTCCTTAACGTTAAATTTTTTAATTTGTTTTTGAAATTTCTTGTTTGATTTTCTTAATTCTTCAATCTTTTTGAATGAGCATAATGATGAAACTTTAGCTTCAGCTTCAATGTCTTCAGCTTTAATGTCAGCAACATAACTTTGGGGGAGGCCTAGGTTTAGCTACCGTAACTATTTTAACGCCTGTGAATTAAATTTCTTGTGGCTTCTCTAGGAATTTTTTCGTACGTTCAGAATTACCTAATTGACCATGATTATTTTTTCCCCACGTATATACCTTGTATACTGTTGTCGTCAGTAAACCACCACGAAAAAACTATCGCCGCAAGAGAGAGAAATTATAGGCCTAAATCTGACTGTTACGTCATTGAAATGATGATATGCAAATATATGAAAAATTTCTCCTTATTATGATTGGAAATGTACGTTTATGTTCGAAATTGCAAATAACCGTTATATCGTTATTTAAATCAAATTTTTATTCGTTGAATTTTCTCTTGCTATTAATTGTTTTATTTTTACTTGCAACTTTTAGATTAATTAACTTGAATGTGTACTTACACACGTCGATGCCGGTTAGGACATTTGTATTTAGGTTCATATAACCTCTTGATATCCTGTAAACAATTCAGTTTAACGCTTATAACAAGGCTAAAGTATATTCTAACAACTAATTTAACGTTTCCACAACACCTAAAACTCCCAAGCTCCCCAAGTTTGACGACCAATTTTAAATTTAATGTCTCCTGAAAAGATAGTTCAGTTTCTCTGCACGAGCCCCACTCGTGCGGGGGGTGTAGTTTGGAATATAAAAATTCCTGTGATCAGGTAGACTCGAACCTGGTCCCTCGGGGTTACGAGTCTGGCGCTTTACCACAATCACGACATATTCCGTAATAATTTGATAAAATGAAATTTTCCGTCAGCTTTGCAGGTAGTCGAAGGTCGTCTTTAAGATCTTCAGAAAGTTCTTCGTGGTTACGTTGTATGTGAATTCTTATATTTACTCTCAAGGTAGTTTGACTATTTGCTATAATTAGTGTGTTACATAGCCTGCACCTTGCCCCCAATTCTCTTTCTTTATGGAAATAATTCTACACCTATGCGGGTTCTGCTCCTGTCATTATGACCGTTCTGTATTGCGGACTGTCTGATACTAAGCGCAGTACAAACCTATTGCCTGACATATATTGTACGGCTCTATCTTCTTTCTTCGATTACTAAATTTAAACTTATTTTTAAGTTAAAACACGCAGCGCGTATAACAATTAAAAATGTTGAAGATAGTTAGATATGCGGTAAAAATTAAAAATCAGTTTAGTCTATGAAACGCTCTCTTATGAAATGATATTTCTTGACTCGTATATATGTGTTCCTTTTTCTTTAAGAAAATAACATGTGTATAAATAAATATAAAAAAAACATAAGTAATAAAATGTTTAGGAAAATTTTTTAGAAATATTTCTTTAGAAATATGAATAGTTAATGATTCTATCGTCAGATTAAAAAAATTGTTATTTTTTTAGTTTTAACTTATTCGAATTTATATAAAGATAGCGGCTTTCTTCTAAAAATTAACACACTTAAGAAGCACCTAACAAAGAACGATAGACTTAAGTCTATTTTAAATTTTTTTGAACTATTTGTGATTTCTTTTATTTCTGCATTTTATCGATTTTCTAATTTTTTATGTCTATTTATGACGTCGATGCGTAATGCTAATGTCATTTGTTTCTTTTTAAGACAGATTTGTTACATGTTATACGCATTATACTACCGATTGTATGATGTACGAAATATATCTTTTGATTTATTTAAATTTTATAAAAAATTCTGAGTAAAATATTGTACGTGATAAAACACAATACACATAAGAAGCATTATGTATAACTTATGGATATTGGATACTGGAATTATATGTGTGTTATGTGTAATGTAAATAATTTGTTACTGAATTGAATATTTTTAAGTCTTATCATTCAGGATTACTCAAGAATTCTCTTTTTTAGACTGTAAGCTTATTGATAATTACGATAAGTCGATAACTTTGTTGCATTTTTTTAGGCTCAATAATGTATTACAGAATAATATTAAACTTTATAATATACATATATATACATACATATATATTTAAAATCATTCAAACTACTTTATATTATATACTTTCCTTTTGCTTCTTCATAGAGGAAGCTTTGTTTTCGTAAAACAAAATTTTTTTTTGTTTTTCTGAATGTGTTCAGAATGTTCTAAATTTCTAAAACGTCGAAAAATCATTTTTAGAAAAAATGTCCGTCTGTATGTATGTATGTGTGTATGTGTGTGCATATGTTGTCCGTATGTGCTCTAGAAATACTACTTACTTTATAATTATATATTGTATAATTGTATAATTATAACATAATAATATGATTATATTATAATGCTGACAACGCAAGTAAGCTGAGTCACACTGCATTCATCAAGGGCTTTCTTTTTATAATTGATATATATATAATTATAATACAATAATACATATATGGATATTATATTATAATTAAACTACAATTATATTATAATAAACTACAATGAACATATAGTAATATGATTATATCATAATATAACAGAAAAAGGGGATCTTTATTCGACTCTCTTTCTCTCTTCGATAATTTTGCACAATTTTCTTAACAAATTCCAAAGATACATATACATGGGCGAGAAAGGACCGTATTTGCCGCCCAAGGAACAGGTGCCTCCGTCGCACGGGCGTCTGCTAGCCGGCATGTATGGCATCTGCGAGGTCGTCAAGTGAAAAAAAGACGACGCGATGTTGAGATATTCCGCCGTGACTCAGATGACCTGTGGATAAGTGTGTTGGACGCGCGTGAACTTACCGTGTGTTTTGAAATACTGTGCGTTGAAAATAAAGCAGTTTGCAAATTTGTGAATTTTCTCGACTCGATGACTCTCGACCCCTCGCAAATCCTAACTTGGCCTAGGAAGTTAGTTCCGCAAATATTGAGATATTGGGCTGTTTTTTTTTTAATTGATAGAGAATTATTCAACGAAGGTTGGTATTGAATTGGGCGATGATCTGTAAAAGGGTTCTTAAAAAAAATTTTTTTTTTTAGAAAAGTGTTTTACGCTGTAACTTTTTCAATATTTGAGATAGCGATCTATATCTAATTCTATTGTATTCTTCAGTTTTTTCTACCCCTATTTCATATATAATTAATTAAAATTTGATTAATTAGTTCCGGAGTTACAGACGTTTGAAATTTCTGAGAATCTGTACATAAATAGAACCCCGTTAAAGTTTGTTTTAAAAATAGAAATAATTTATTTTTAAATCAATAAAGTATCATTTAGGGAAGATTGTTATTGAATGTGTCGATGATCGGTAAAGAGCTTTTTTTAATAAAAAGAAATTTTTGAATACAAACTTGACAAGTATGAGATGAATTTGTACTTATATATTATATATTTCAAGTTTCAGAAATTTCTAATACATTTACAATTCTGTAAATGTTCAAGATGCTTGTCGTCACCTTAGCAACAGCGTTTTGTTTAAAAATTGTGATCGAATTTTAAGATAATATGACAAATTCGTCTCATACTTGTCAAATTTGTCAAAAATTGTGATCGAATTTAAAAACGTTGGCATATTAAATGGAGGAAAGACAGAGGGAAAGAGAGAGGGATAGAGAAGAATTTCTTCAAAGTTAACTATTTGTTTGTTTCCGTGGAAATTAAACATTTCTACAATAACTACATAACTACAATAACTACATTCTATAATAATTTAATTAGAAACATATAATAACTATTGTTTTTTTGTATACTCTGTTAAAATATTCTTTGATATCGCATTAATAAAATCTAAAAGTGATTTATAAACTTTGGACATTGGTCGTCCACTGCTCGACGACTGTCCACCGTTGTTGCCCACGTTTTGTCCACATTGTCCTTGTGGATTTCCAAGATATAAATTGGCATAACTAGGACCGGCAACTGCGTCACTGCTGGACGATTGTCCACCGTTGTTGTCCACAGTCAGTCACAGTGGATCCCTGCAGTATGTGAGTGCGAAACTCTGCAAGTCTCAAGGCTTTTGTTTGCGCTTCACAAAACCGAATTTTGTACCCGTACTATCATTATCAATAATTTCTGCGTAGTCGACGTTACTTTGTACATGAGCGTGAATAAACTGCATGTTTTTTTTTTAAAGTAAGTGAATATTAAACATAATAATTACACAAAATTTCAGAATTGTTTGTAATAATTAATTGACTACAATAATCCAAATAGCTCGAATAAAATTTTCCTTGGTACATGTCTCACAACTTTAACAGTAAATTCTTAGCGAAAATTCTGTCAGTGTATAAACCATGGCTTTTAATATTAATAGTTTAAAGATCCGCACACACGCGCGCGCACACACAAACACCCACGGGCGTGTTGCGCTAATGCATCGTTGAAGGTTAATTAATTCAACGATATATTATTTTACTTTATATTATACCCTCCTTTATATTATATACCTTATAAATCTTCCTAATTAATAATGTAGTAATTATAGAAAGATAATGTTAAATAAATGTTTGGAGTAATAATCTATAATATTTATATTATTTCCCGCAAAATGTATAGATATAAATTCAGAGAATTATTAGAAATATTAAACTTTCTTTGATGTCGGTAAAGTTGACATGTCATTTTCTAACAGATTAAAAATAAAAGGGAGTTCTTGTCGCATGCAGTCGAGTTCTATAGTTCCTGATACTTTTTAGTAATAGTTCTGATGATTTTACCCAAAAAACAGTCGATCGAAAAAATGATCTGCTAACTTCCCGTACCAGATCATTTTCTAGCAGATAAAGAATAAAAGAGAGTTCTTCTCGCATACTATCGAGTTCTATAGTTCCTGATACTTTTTAGCGATAGTTCTGGTAATTTTGCCAAAAAAAATCTATTGAAAAAAATTATTATTAAAACTTACGCAAATGACGTTCACGGCAGATCTTCGAAGTCGAATATCTTCTTAACTAGTGACCGGATCGTTTTCGATCATTGAAATTCCTTTTGGAATTCTTAGTAAAAAAAAAAAAAAAAAAAAAAAAAAAACGGAACTCTTATCAGAACGTCTAGAACTTTCAAAAAAATTTGTATGCGGACTTAGTTGAATTTCACGCGTTGCATCCTCGAAGTTGAATATTTTCATAACTTATAGCCATTAAAAAGTTAATAGGTATATTATGTCTTGCTCAACATTTAGAAATTAAGTTAAAAGTACCAATACTCGGATATGTATTTACATATATCTGGACATCTTTATTATTTATAAGTATAACGCGAATTAAAATCAAAGATAAAAATATTTTTTTTTGTAGTTTGAAACTTTAGTTATGGTATCCAAACGTTTATTTCCATAAATTTATATTTTTTTAAAGGTATCCAGACATAGGTACGTGTCCAGACATTGGTACATTTACCTACTCTTAAGTGTCCGAGTATTGGTAACCTTTATACTTTATAATTGGATCTGAAAATTAAATAATTTTTCTCCGCACGAGCCGATATAGCACGAGCCGATATAATTAATAAGATATTTTCTTTTTTCTTTTATATGCAAAATAAAGATAAACTTTATATTCTACAAATTTAGATTTTGTATTAGACATTTAATCATTTTTAAGTGGAATTAGTTGTTTGAATTTTTATTAGAGAAATATATATATACAGATAATTTGTATATGACAATTAAATTAAATCTTTAAGCTTATTGGTGAAATGAGTTTTGACAAATGATAGCATTTATCTTGTGTTTTTACTAAATCTAGAATTTATTGATACCTACAGTATATGATGAATAGTTCACGAAAGAGTACTTTTTAATTAAAAGTAGATTACAGCGGATATACTATATAAGAATAGTTCGAGCTTGTGAAAATATCGTTTTGTTAATGATATCATGTAAATGTAATTTTTAAAAAAAGGTAAAAAAGAAGGCGCCAAGTACACTTTTATAATATGCGAGATTAATGATATGCGAGATTCACTTACGTGTACAGGTTAAACGTCTATTGTTTTCTATTTTGTATACATTGAGTATAATTATGTATTTCTCTTTTGATATTTAAAGGCGCACATTATATCATTGGTTGAAGTTCGGCCAGATCTGTTTGGCCGAAACAGTCGTTTATTATAAAGTTTTAATACGATATCGTAACACGCGATTTGGCGTGAAAACGTTCATTACTGCAGAGAGAGAGAAAAGAGACCACAAAAATCTCGAGAACGCATTTTTATTTTTTGATGTCCTCTTTCTATATTTGTAAAGAGTGTACATAAGAATGGTGCACGGAAAGAACGGTTTTGCTGAAGTATCTAAAAATTTAGCTAGATACAGATCTAAAAATAATTTTGTTGCATCATCAAAATAATTATGTAAAACAATCAAACTAATTACTAAAATGTCAAAATTTTTTACAGCATTATCATCATATTTCAGCGACCTATTATAATAATTTTAATGGTGCAACAAAATTATTTTCAGATTGTATCTAGTTAAATTTTTAGATACTTCAGCAAAACCGTTCTTTCCGTATGTGTAGATTAAGGGCGTGCATTTCCATGATGCGTGAATAAGAAACTCTGCAAGTCTCTGGCTTTCGTTTGCGTTTCACAAAACCGAATTTTGTACCCGTACTATCATTATCAATAATTTCTGCGTAGTCGACGTTACTTTGTACATGAGCGTGAATAAACTGCATGTTATCTTTTTTAACCCTAGGTAACACAGTCTTATTTTGTCTATATCTATACACTGTGGGGTCTCGGAGATCCCATCCACATTTGTTATCGTAACTTCAGCAAAAATAAATTTTAGTTTATTTATTTTTTTTTTTAATCGATCGAGAATCGATCAAGGAATAGGCCCATAATGTATAAAAATCGATAGAATTAAAGAATTCCGAGTAAAAAGAAAAAAATATATGGGACAAAAGTCTAGGAACGCGAAAAAAGGAAGCTGGGCTGGGGTCTTGGAGACTTCACTGTGCATACCTAGGGTTAATAAGCAGCACTGTGCTGCTGCATTCTCGATGCTGCAACGAAGAAATCGATGTAATTCATATTTTTATTTAAAAAACCGTATATATGCAGTACACGGAAAGAACGGTTTTGCTGAAGTATCTAAAAATTTAGCTAGATCTGAAAACAATTTTGTTGGTCCATCAAAATAATTATGTAGAATTTAAATTAATTGCTAAAATGTCAAAATTTTTTACAGAATTATATTTTAGCGACTTACCATAATTATTTTAATGTTGTAACAAAATTATTTTCAGATCTGTATATCTAGTTAAATTTTTAGATACTTCAGCAAAACCGTTCTTTCCGTGCACATATTTTTATCAGGGTCTAAATATCGCTAATATATATCACTAATATAAAATGTACATAAGAGGAGCCAGTTGTTGCCATTTGTACACGCATTATTCTAATAATTTCTTTATCAGAACGTTGTTGGAATATTATCGAATCATTAGGGATTCTTAATATCTTGAGTTCGACTGATTGAGATTCAGCGGAAAGGCAAATATGTATAATATATGAGAAGCTTGAAGAAGTTCAGGATGTCTCTACTGAGATTACCCAGAAAAGGAACAGACAGTATCTGAACATTTTTAAAGAAACAGAATATTACAATGGATTAACAACGCGTAATGAGTTAATATTTATTTTAACTGGCTCAGTAGATTAGTGTGATTATGGCATTTAAAATTATCGTGTGAACGTTATTTGTTACCTTATATATTATCTTTTGTGAATTGTGGCAGAAAGAACAAAAGGTTCATGGATACATAGTTGTCTCACGTGTTGGCGCCGACCCCCCCTTAAGGGTTCCAAGCCCATTAAAGCATGCGATTATCTTTTACTTTAGCTGGGGAATCGAAGTTGGCCGGCCTTGCAACGTGGGAGAAGCGGATGTGAATCCCGCCACCGTTGCGAGTCGATCCCCGGCGTCGGGCATGCTTGAAACGCAGTGCCCGTGCACTGCGTTTGACACAGATGAATATCCATTCACGAAATAACTTATTGTTATTTATTTCTATTTTAATTTGACACGGCTACTGGGAGCAAGTCTCGTCGAGAACGTGGACATGTTTGGACGTGTTTTGTTCTGAATAATTTTCGAAGATTGCTGATGCAATCAGCGCCGAGTTTGGATTTAATCTTTCGAGTCTGTATTTATTATTTTCGACTTGTTTTTGTGATCCTGAGGAGGATTAGGTGCCATCAAATTTACAAAGAAGAAGAAGAAGGCTATTGGGGGCCCACGGCTACTCGTGGCATGAGTCTCGTGCGTCAAGATGCGTAATTGTTTCTGTACCCGATAACTATCGCCTACTCTCGAGGAGACAGCTACGCAGTCACTGGGTGTTTCCGCACTAACCGAGTCATCAATCTCGCATCGTGTGCAGTGCTCGTACCATCCGAGAACCCGGGCGTGAAGATTCATTCTTGACTTCTTCATATTTACTGCGTGTTGAGGAGCAAACGGATTGACAACTGAGAGCTTCCCAGATAACCGTGTCCTTCCTTGGCTCCACAACTCACCAGCGGTACTTGGGCCCGTATCACTACAGGCTCTTAGAGATGCAGTCAGATCGCCATTGACGCCACTTGGCTACTGCAGAGCGCGCTGGCTAGCCGACACCAAATCTTCCGACCGAGCCGTACTGAATCGGAACAGCCCCATTGCAGCTGTCCAGCGAGACCACTGGGAGGTGGGCGCATGACTTGACTGGGAGAGGCTATATATTCGCATCACCAGACCAGTAACTGACTCTGATCCCAGGCCCAAAGAGACTCGTGCAGAGAATCAAGAGCCTAGACAGCCTGACTCCTCCGATACAATACGACAGTGCTCGCACCAGCGTAGTTTTTAGGTCACTTGAATCTTTGGATTTTAACACAGATTCGCCACTTTTTGCCACGATTTACAAAAGGTAGTAATCTTGCCACTGTTCGCAACGCGGACGGGAATGAGGCCGCCGTGGCCAGCGTGATTACTGGTAGTAGATCCGACCAAGAGAACGAGTACGTGCATACGCGATCGCGTACTTAACGCGGATCGGCGAGCGACTGGTCGGTCGGCCGCGGGTCCGGGACACGACCAACAGTGCCTCCGATCACGTAATCTGACTGATCGTTTCCAGTTTCGTCGGCGTGAACTCGCTTCTAGTATTATGACCACGCGAAGTAAGACCATTTCCGCCCGTTCGCCGAGCGGGCGCTGATTATACGTCTCACTCGTCATATGTAAAGGCGAATAGCACGATTGACTTGTAACGATTATCCCGGAAAGATCGACCGGCAGGAGAGAAAGAAAGAAAAAAATTTATCTGTAAACAGTAAATCAGTAAGATTCACCCACATTCAATTAAGAATTACAACAGTATAAAATTCGTCTTAGAACACTATCGAAAGTAATATACAGTCATTTCGTTCGAAAATAGTGTATATGCTTTGTCGCATATACACTGTTAAATTTGTAGTGTCAAATTACATATTCAATTTAAGCTAGTTTTAACTATTCTTATAAGTTGCTACTGCTACTCAGTATGTCGTTAATTTAATTAAAACAGTGTTAATTTAATTATTAATTTTGCTAATCAATGGAGTTAAATTAACATTCTTTGTGTCAAAATAATAAATTTTGGTACACATGGTAATTAAGAAGAACAAAATGTTATTTAACTTAAGATATTGGTATAAATTTTATCTTTTAATATTTAATAGCGTAGAGACAACTATAGTAACTATCCCTTTAGGGGCATATGTACATAATTATGTACATAAAAAAACAAAAAAAAAAAAAAAAAAAAAACAAAAAAACAAAAAAAAACAAACAAAAAAAACAAAAAACAAAAAACAAACAAAAAACAAAAAAGCAAAAACCAACAAAAAACAAAGAAAAAAAAACAAAAAAAATCGAAATAAAAACAAAACAAAAAACAAAAACTAAGAAAACTTTCATCAAGGTCGTCTTTTAAGACTATCCTATAAATTATTACATTTTACTTCGACGGGATCGATGTGTGGCCCCTAAAGTGATACCATTTTTGATTTATATAGAGTATAAAGACTAATGATTATATATGTATAGAAAACTTTGTAATTAATTGTAATTGCAAGCCGTTTCATCATACACTGTAAATCGAAGTGTGTTATTTTTACACGCATAAATGTTTAAAAATGACACATTTGACTGAAGCTCGTTTTACTTGCTTTGTTGCGTGTTAAATTAACACCTTTGAACGCATTAATATGTTCAACCGTGTTAAATGGCATTATTAAAAACTACAGAAATGTGTAAAAAATGTTTAAGAAGAACTTTAGTTAAAATTACACACTTGGATTTGCAGTGAATTACCCGTACAGAAAAAGAATTTTTCATTATTTCATAAAATTATACATTTCTTTTTTAAATGAAAGAGAGTTACGCATGTTGCACGTAACTTTCTTCAACTTTTTAATACGCCATGAATGTCTGTACTTGATGCATTAAATTACGCCCTCGATTTAAGGTCGATTTAGACATAACCGTGCCGTGCCCGTACCGTTTACGGACAGAAAGATTTAGACTCGTTTCACACGTAGGTATCCGGCACCGGACTACCGATGCCGGGTATCTAATCGATTTTCTTTATTTTTACAAATCGGCTATCGGACAACCGTGTAAATGCTCCCATATTAATCCAAACGTTTCGCGATCGAATGCCCGGCGTCAGTAGTCCAGTGTCGGATACGTGTGAAACGGGGCTTAGTCGAATTTCATCTGTTGTATCTTTGAATATCCTTTTAACTAGTGGCCGGATCGCCACTGTTAGTGGTAGAGTTGCAGGCGTTTTGATGGGAGTTTTAAGAAGATATTCGACTTCGAAGGTTTGCCGTGAATATTAGTTGCGTTTTGATGATGATTTTTTAAAACAATTCTAAAGTTCTGCAGTTTTTTACTTATCAGGAACTCTAGAACTTTTCGAAAGGAATCAAATGAGCTACTTAAAACTATTCTGACTTTAAATTAAACTTTTCTTTTTTTATTTTTGAAAAAAAAAATAGGAACTCTAAAAGTCGTCAAAATACTTCAGATGAGCTATTCAGAACTATTCGGTCTTAAAGTTGGGTGTGAAGTTAGCATTCCATTTTTTAATTGCCTTTTTTGAAGTGTTGATCGCCGGAACTCTTTTTATAAACATAAAAATACTCTTATACTTTCCGAAAAGAAACTGGAACTAATCAGAACTAAAAAATTTTAAAGTAGGGGTGCGAACTTTACACACCTAGTATTCTCTTCAATTTTTTTGTCGAATTTTTTGTTCAATTTGTCTAAGGAAATAGTTTTAATTGTTTTCTTGCATGGTATGGCATCTTTGTTATCAACATCATTATTAATACATTCTTGGACCTTTTCATCCATATTCTACAATCAAGCATAAGAAATAATTAAATTGTTTAATTTTAAGTACACTTAAGAATAAAAAGAGAAATATGAGTTTATAGAAAAATTATGAGATTTTAGCAAAATATTTTATATTACTTTTTATTTATTTCTTTTCTGTTTGAAGCTGCTAAAAATCTGAGTATTAAAGAGATTTGGTCAATTAAATTATAACTCGTTTTAGATAAAACGAAATTAGCATTAGTGTAAGAGTCGCGAAATTTCTTACAGTAAAAAGAATTTATTCAATCACTTTTACATTTATATGTAAATTTACACAATATTATGCTTAACGAATACAATATAATGAGATCTTTAATGTGTCGAGGAACTGCAGCGATCTGCACTTGCAGTTCGATAAAGATAAAGTCCAAAAAGGAAAGTTAGTTGTGTTCCGATTTCCATATAGAATACATTGCATGTACTATAGAAATCCCAGAATGCAGCTAATTTCAGATGGGTAGGCATTTATGTCACCAATGTACGTCTGTATCAATAAGTAAGAAAACTATAAATTGGTTTTTGTAATTAACTATAACAAAAATTGATAATTGATTAAGTATTTTTAGTTTAAGAATAACATAAGAAGAAAAACATACCTAATTTTTTTGTTTATTTCTGTATTTGATGCACATTGCAAATTTTTTTTTATATACTTCAATGAAAAGTATAAATTAGTTTTTGTGATAATTTAACTGTAACAAAAACTGTGATGTTTAAGTATTTTTAGTTTATTTTAGTTTAAGAATATCATAAAAAGAAAAACTTTCCTAATTTTTTTATTTTTGTATTTGATGCACATTGCGAATTTCATATACTTCCATGATAAAATCATCAATAATATAAGTGTCAATGATTTAGGTATGTAAAAGTGAAAAATATTATTATACTATTATAAATGTATATGTTTATTAAATATTATTTATTGCAGACTGGTGTAATTTGTTTTACGTTGTGATTAAACCGAAGATTAATATATTAATTTACATAAATTTGTAATTGTTATGTAATGTATTTGATACATTATACATAAATATATATTTTTATATTTAATATAATAAAATTTATGAATGCATACGTTGTTTGATTTGTATTTATGTATTTTCTAACAAATTGTGATAAAAGAATTGCTAGCAACAGATTCTACCGGATTCAAGTTAGCGGATTTAGTTTTTAAATTATAAAAATCGATATTTGCTGATATTTTCTTACTAGTTAAAATTTAAAAAAATTTAAGTTTATATAAAAAAATTATATATTTTAACACTATGGAAATATAATTATATAAATAATGATCTTTTTACAGTAAAAAACGGAGATTATAATATTTTAATACTATTATAATTCAAGATTTTTAGTTGAATATCAGAACACATTAGTAATGAAGTAAACCATACAAAGTATAGTAATTTAAAAAATTGATTAAACATTAATAATAAAGTACATGTTATTTCATCAATATATAAATATATATTTAAAGAGTAGTAATATATCATTACGCATAGATATTAACAGTTTTTTTAATATACATCTTATATAAAACACAATAAGTTTTAAACATTTTTATTTATATGTACATATAATATATTTTATTACATTTTTATATGATTTATAGAGAACTAGCTGGTTATCCGGGCTTCGCCCCGGAGGACATATGTAATAAAGGCATCCTCGAGGAGCACTGAATGTCAAAACATGCCCATACCAACACACTTCCGCTTACATTCACATCCCTCCCTCACCCCTCTGTTTCTCTTTCTCTCACTTTTATACACATACGTACACGCTTAAGCTCTATTAATAAATATGTAGGATTTATATAAATCTAATGTATTCCCTCTCCCTCTCAATTATTTCCTAAAAAATTGGAAAAATTTCGTAACCAATTTCCAAAAAAATACCGGTTCCCCAAAAAATTGGTAACAAAAAACTATACAGTTTATAGCACTCCCCAGAAAATTCTACCCCTATTTTATATACAATTCTTTAAAATTCGATCAATTATTTCTCGACAAATTCGAAAAAATGAAAAAAACCGGTTTCCAAAAATTCGCTAACAAAAAACGAAAAATTATACACTTTATGGCACTCCCCGAGTAATTCTACCTCTGTTTTATATACAATTCTTTAAAATTCGGTCAATTATTTCTCGAAAAATTAGAAAAATTAAAAAAACCGATTTCCAGAAAATCGGTAACAAAAAACTATACACACAGTGACACTCCCCGGGAAATTCTACCTCTATTTCATATACTTTTGGTAAAAATTCGGTCCATTGGTTTCCGAGATCATCGAACACAAACAATCAAACTGACAAACTCTATCTCTTTATAATAATAGTATAGATAAATGTTATGAAAATCTGTAAAGATGATTTTTTATAGTAGACAATTTATATCTTACACTTTTAATTTTATATATGAAATAATTATAATTAAAATAATAACCATGCAATAATGTCTCTTTTTTTATCAGCATTTACCTACTGTATAAATGTATGATTATTGTTGTTATTTCTATTTTTTATTTCTAACATATCAAATGGTTCATCCTCATCGATGCAAATATTGTTCAAGATGCAACATGCAAGTATAACTAGTGGTATCATTTCTGTGTTGTACATATATAACATATTTTTGTATTACACGTGCATGCAAAGTGGCACTTTGCGTGTGTGTTTTCTGTGCGGAAAGTAACAATTTGCCAACATCCACCTACAAAATATTGCACACGTCATATCCAAAGTCATAGTTAACGGGAAAACCGTGTTCTAAAACTCATAGCGCACGGGTTCAAGCCATAGCTAACGGGTATCAACGCCATCTCGCAGCGCACACAGAAAACAACTACCGAAAATACCGCCACTTCGCCTCTTCCCAACACACACCTAACCTAACAGCTACTCATATGTCACTCGCAGAAACCGAGACCGACTCAATGTAAAATTTTTCGTGTACCCGAAATCGTCGAGGAGTCGCGTAGCGGGTGTGTATGTGTGTGCACGTGTGTCGCGCGGATTTGCACGCCAGGACGATCGATACCGAAATCGTCGAGGAGTCGCGTAGCGGGTGTGTATGTGTGTGCACGTGTGTCGCGCGGATTTGCACGCCAGGACGATCGATACCGAAATCGTCGAGGAGTCGCGTAGCGGGTGTGTATGTGTGTGCACGTGTGTCGCGCGGATTTGCACGCCAGGACGATCGATACCGAAATCGTCGAGGAGTCGCGTAGCGGGTGTGTATGTGTGTGCACGTGTGTCGCGCGGATTCGCACGCCAGGACGATCGATAAGTCGTCCGTCGTCGGGATCGCGTCTTCCGGGAACGAAACGCGGATCGTCGGGAAGCCCGGCACGTGCCGGTACCGTTCCCTCGAGCTACGAGCTGGCGAAAACCTAACATCATGTTTGCTCCTGTAACCTGTAATAAACATTGTTTTATCATAGGCGGGGGGAGGGGCTCCGCCCCTCCCCCCCGCGCCCCCCTCCCCGCCTGCGCCTAAACTCGGGGGGGCTTCGCCCCCCCGACCCCCCCCACCGGGGGGGCTTCGCCCCCCCGGACCCCCCCTGTCATTTATCCCAACTCGGGGGGGCTTCGCCCCCCCTCGTTGGGAGAAATGACGCCAACTCGGGGGGGCTTCGCCCCCCCTCGTTGGGAGAAATAACCCCCCGCAAGTCCTTCTTTAAGACTACTCGTGCGGGTAAACGCACTCGCCTTCGGCTCGTGCGTCTACCCGCACTCGTCTAATATACGCATATTTCCACTCCCTTAACCCCCATCCCTACATGCACTTGTAATACAAAATAGTATGTGTTACACGTACGGAAATTGGCTATAGGTCACAAGCGCGGGTAGGCGCACTCGCCTTCGGCTCGTGCGCCTACCCGCGCTCGTGACCAATAGCCAACTTTCCTCACTTGTAACACAATATACTATAGTTTTCTAAATCGTCTTTTTAGCATTCCAAATGCTCTTTCAATTATAACACGAGTTTTCGATAATTTTGTATTATAATTATGCCGCATATTGTTTAAGTTAAGATTGTTCCAAGTTTTTTTTTAAATTTTTACAATTGATCTCCGTACTGAAGCGAGTAAGATCCTTATTGATAGTCTTATCGAAAAATTTGTGGTTGAAGATTATTGATATTCCTTGACGACGGTGATTCATCTTATATTACATGGAAGTATGTGTAGCAACTGTCCTGTAAAAAGAATTTTGTCTTGTTCTTATTGTGTAAATTTATTAAAATTATCATATCACAAAATTATGTTACCTAACTCAACCCAAGTGACATGTATTTCAAAAAAAGATGTAAAATTTTCAAATTGCGTAAATTGCAAAGAGAATATATATATTGCTTTGAAAAATAATTGTTGTGCAACTACTTTAAAAAAATTATATTCAAGTGGTATATATCTTTGTGTTTCCATTCAAGGGTCTTTTAATTCCAACCCAAGTGGTAATAGCTTCTTAACAAAATTATATATTATAAAGACTCATTTTAATCACAAAAAATTTAAGAGGTAACAGTAAAAAATAAAAATATTTAATTAAAATAAAATAAATACATTTTTCTTGTAAAAAAACTTGGCGCTGCTAGACTTAGAAATTTAATAAAGTAGGGGAGAGACCGGGACTTGTTGACACAATTGGCAATGCGTTCCATTTATGTATTTATAGCGAAAAAAACAATGGAAAAGTTATCACAAAATATCTCTTATATGATTTAGGTACTTTTTCCAAAGTTTTATTTTAATCAAACAAGTATTACAATAGAAGGGCGGCAGTGTGGTCTAGTGGTAGAGCGTTAGACTCGTAATCTGAGGAACTAAGGTCGAGTCCACTAGAGCCATGTAAACATGGAATGTTTTTCTTTTTTTTTTGGAAAAAAAAACATTTTATGTTTACATGGCTCTTGTGGATTCGACCCTGGTTCCTCAGATTACGAGTCTGGCGCTCTACCACTAGACCACACTGCCGCCCTTCTATTGTAATTCTTTCGGAACAGACGTTAAGGGCCCTGGATACCCAGCCATCTTGAATTGAAAGATGAAATATGGACAATTCTTACGGAAGATCTCAAATAAGAAAGAGTCACCGTACGATTGAATATAAGCGCTCAAATGAAAGATGAAAGCATATTGTATGATTACCTGCTCATTAATTTGCTGGTCCTAATATAGAAAGTGTAGTAACAGTGCAATGAAAAATTGGCAGCTGATGCGATCGGCGTAGCACTGTTCTGGAAAATGGTTTATGGCACTTTATTGGATTATTATTTGAAGCAATGGACAGCACATTGACATAACCAACAAACTGAAGCTCGATAACACACAATTTTTAGTACGATTAATGAGTTATTTTACCAATGAGATCTTCCACAAGACAATTGTCCACTGTTTTCCGCCGCGAGCCACTCGAGAGAGTCGAGAGTCGACTGGTGGGTGGTGGGGCACACGCACACAAGAGAAAGAACGTATCACAGGTACGTACTTTTTCTTGTGTGCGTTTCCCTCACCAGCCGACTCTCGAGTGACTCGCGGCCACATCGCGGCGCTCTGTATTAAGCTACGAAGCTTCCTTCAGTAGGTATTGTGCCACTCGACCGCTGTATTTTCCGTGACTATTCAGGGGCCTTAAGCTGTTGTTCTAAAAGGGTTAAAATGAGAGGAGAAAGGGTAGTAGTGTAAAGGTTTGGGTAATGTTTTTTATAAAAACGACTTGCAAACCCTAAGGGGATAAGCAATAAAATATTACAATCTATCTTAGAAAATTGAGTGATAAAATATTGTTTTAAATTTTTGTTTTTATTTTTAATGAGAGGTAAACAATTTCTAAAAATTGTTTCCATCTTTACAAAAAAATCAAATATCCAGTTTAACAAAAAACAGTGTTTCTATCTTGTAACGCCTAAGCAAAACTAAATTATTATATTTAACATTTTGAACTTTTTTTGATTCGACAGATAATATATAGTTATCACAATAAAATATATTCTTTTTTATATTTGCAATTATATATTCTGCTATATTGTACAGTACATTAAGCTCAATATTATTAAACACAATAGTAAGTACTATTAGATGGAATTGGTGAAAATAACTCATTACATTCTTCATTAATACTTTGTTTAAGAAATATTTTATTTGTTTTACAATCTCTATTAAAGATTCTTTCTTTACTAAATAATTTAGGAAAAGAGTAGGTATGTATTGCGTTTAGTTTTAATTTTTTTTACCATTAACACGAGTTGTTTCTCATACGTTATCTGAAAAATGTACCTATAAACATAAAATTTTTATTAAACTTTTTATTTTAATATATATTGTACACATATATTATTTCTTACTTTACATATGTATTATCAGTCGGTGTCCAGTTTAGCCTTGAAATGCGTGCTGCCCACAATGCTCTTGCAGGATTTTTCGGAAAGCGTTTCATTATAAATCTCTTTTGGAACTATTGTTACATTCTGGCACGCAACAACTCGTCATTGTTTATCATTTAATTTCTTTTCTAATATATGCTTGTACATACACTCTACTCTAATCTCGTATTAATAACCTCGAATAATAAAAGATTCGTAACTTCAGTTGATCTAAACTCATCAAAAATATAACATCTAGTAAATTTTGCTGCAAAATGGTTGCACCAATCAGGAAGTGAACGTTAGGTTTCCAGACTCTCCCTTGAGGGTCTCTACGTGAACCTAGCGTCTCAGATTGTATTGACGCGTTTTTTGGCTTTAATGGCCAGAACATTGTTTAACTTATCAGTTATAAAGCCCAATGCTTTCCAATCCGACAAAGTACACCAAACTTAATTAAAGGTGGAGTTTGCGCGACGGATAGCATAGCGTATTTATTGACGAGTACTCGAGAGTTATCGGTGAGAAAATAATTATGTGCCGTAAGATGCGATTGTTTAAAGCGTCACTGTAATCGAGATGTAAAAGGAAATCTAAGAGTAATACGAGCATCAATGTGCTCAACGAAACTTGCATCGTTTTGTTGCAGCGCGAAACAAAGTAATTGGTGCAAACGGCAAATTGTAGAAATGCGAGAGAGCGAATGGCGTTGTGAAAATTGTCATTTTGGAGCGCACTTTTGTCGAGTATCGAAAAGCTTGAGCATCGGGACTCGAGCGCACGTTCGCGGGTACGATTAGCGTCGAGAAAAAAAAGAGTGAAAATGTCAAACATAAAGCTAATGGTTTAGCGTACGAATGTCCCGACAGTTTGCAAACGTTACATTTCGTGCCCATCGAAATGTCGAAGCGTAAAAAAATTGCGCGCCGAAGCGAGCCGAGACATCCATCGATTGTACATAAATGCGTTGTTTGTTACAAGGTAATGTTTTTACATGTAGTTTTCTTTTTATCTACAAATATACAAGGAGCGTTTTATCAAAGAGCAATGCCAGTTTGCAGATTTCTACGCATCACCCATCTTACATTGTCGCACGTAAATTTAAAAGACTCCACCATTCCCGTCGAGTGAGAAAATCAGGAACGTA
The DNA here is from genome assembly GCA_030770225.1 of Temnothorax unifasciatus. NCBI lineage: Eukaryota > Metazoa > Arthropoda > Insecta > Hymenoptera > Formicidae > Temnothorax > Temnothorax unifasciatus. Next base: position 241,705 of record JASTWK010000112.1, on the reverse strand, counting down.
TAGACGCGTGAAAAGACAGTAGGTAACTATTACAAATAAATAAAAACACACGAGATAGTCAAGAGCGGCGGTGACGCGAATGACGACCGCTAAATTTAAACTTTTCGATTATGTTCAGATAATCGTGATGAAGGCTATCTGTGTCGCTTTGAAGATTTAGACTGTTAGGTTGTCGTAAAATATGGATCATCTCAGATAAAATTTGTCTGCCATAAATATGTTCTTCATCTAAAACTTCAACGTTATCCTATGCGAATTTGTGACCAAGTTGTACCCTGTGTTCGGTAATTACCGAATGTTGCCACGTATTTTTATTAATATGGTTTCTGTGCTCGGCAATTCGCGTTCTCAACTGCCTACCCATCTGTCCAACATAAGACGCGTCGCAATCGTTGCAGGAAATTTTATAAACCACGTCATTGCAGGACTGGTTTGGCAAAGCGTCTTTGTGCATACGAATGAAGCGTTTGCTTATTCATGCTCAACAGTCTTCTTCAACTTTTTTCTAATAATCTCATACATTTATCATATATTTATCATATATTCATCATATATTTTATAAGCTGAGCACAGAAGAGAAATACTTTTATATTTTTCAACAATGCCTCATAGATGCTCTTATACATAGTTTCCTCAGACATCGTACTTACGGCAAATTTCTTGGCATGCCTGCTCTTAAAATATGACAATTTTTTGTTTAATTTATTGTTCTCTGCAATTAAGACTCTGATTATAGTTTTTTTCTTGCAGCAATTCTTCAAGTTCTGCGACTCGCTCCGCCAAATCGGCAGCGCGGGCTCAAAATTTATTCCCCTTTCCCCAAACTAGCCCATTAATTAGGAGCACCAATAGAACCCCATAAAACCACCAATTTTTAACCTTATAGTAGCCATCCCCATAAAATTAGTAATTTTTTGGTACCAATTTTATCAAAATCATTAACCAAAAAATTTTGGCACCGGTTTCAAGAAAATCGATCTATTAATACAAAATTATCCATTAATGAAAAATTAAACTTATCCTCCAAAAATTAAAAAAATTTTGGCACTGGTTTTAAGAAAATCGGTCAGTTAATACTTATTATTTCTCGAAATTTGAATAATTTCCAAACCGGTTTCCAAAAAATTGGTAACGAAAAATTATCCACAAAAATTATCCATAAAAAAATTCAGCTTGATATCTTAAAGTTTGCGGAAATTGGAGTAATCACGTACATTTTTTTTTTAACAGAAATCGTAAATTTTTTTACTATTAGCAATTTTTCTAATTTGATTACATTTTTTAGTTCTTTCTATTCCTATATATATATATATATATATATATATATATATATATATATATATATATATATATATATTTTACGTTGAATAAATATTATCATTATCTTTTAACCATTCTACCATACGTTTTAACTTTGTCGCAAGATAATAATTATACCGTCTCGTTTATCCGGCGATCTCGATTTTCCTTGGACAGAGAGAGAGAGAGGGAGAGGGAGAGGAGAGGGAGAGGGAGAGGGAGAGAGATTGGCGAGCAAAATTATTCAGAGGAAAAATAAATGGCGAGTCAAGTAAATGGCTTACCGGACCGACGAATATCACCGTTTTCCCAGGTGAAAACTCTACGAGCGGGAGCAAAAAGTCGCGGGGCAAAGAGCGCCTGCTCGCCTTGGGCATAATAGTTTTCAAAGTAGCTCGCAAGCTTTTTCTGATGGAGAATGTAAAAGCACAAATCACGTGTTTCTATATACTTTAATGCCTCTGCGTACGTTGGTAACGCACGTGCAGCTATGAGCATCTCGTTCGTTTCGCTGGTGGTTCCTCTTTCAAAAGCCGGCACCTCGCCGAATCGGTAGAACGCCCCGTCCCTCGTGGCGGGGTCGCAGCAGGCACGGAGCATCGTCTTTGGATCGTCGGGAATTTGGATATTGCCTCCGTCCGGCATCGACTTCGCCAGCGCGGACAAATATCGTTGGTATTTGTACCCGAAAATCAGCCTCAAAAACTTGGACCCGTCGGCTGCCCTCTCCACCTGGCCGACCAGCCAGGAGACGCGTTCGCGGTAAATGTTGAGCTTGCTCGTGAGCTCTTCCACCCCGGGGCCCGCGAGACACACGTTGAAAACCCGCGAGCGCGACATTTTAGCGGAAATCTTGCTGTTCGGTTCGCGGCACACAACCGACACGTTGATGCGAGAACGCAGGAATGGCGAGCACAGTTTCGCGGGGACGCGGATCGCGCACAGTGTATTTTATATACATATATGTATATATATTATATATATTATATATATATATATATATATATCAATATTTCCTTCGAGGGATATCTCATACGTTATTGCCTGCAAGCGTTGCTAAATAGCGGTTGCATATTAAGCAGGAAGCAAATTTGACTAATATTATTTATTTAAAAAATTAGGTATTTTTTATTCATTGTCTCTAATAATATTAATACGATACCTTGAGGGACAAAAACTGTAAGAGTTATTTTGTGTCCTAAGAACAGAATAGAAGAGGAAATGTTATATGTATAGATAATTTTTTTTATCCGCAAATGATAGAATAATATTAACTTTTCTGATTTCGAAAAATATTATCTTAAAAATTTTACGAAAGCGGCCTTTTAATACAGATCTGTGGAACAATGTTTTTTGAAACATTCATTGCCTCTCGCTACCTGAAAATAATCAGAACTTGAAAAAAATTCTTAATACTCTAATAAAGAGTACTTTATTACTTAATACTTTAGATAAAAATTTATTTTGCTACAGAACTGTGGAACAACCCTTTGTGAATCAATAATTCTAGTTTGCAGTTTTTCCTTTCAATTCTTATTAAAAATAGAGAAAATATCTAGTTTGAAAAACGATAAGAGAAATCGAAATCCATGACATTTTTGTTTTAAGAATAAAAAGAGCTCAAATTGTTCGAGAAGGATATAATTAAAGAGGCAGTCCTTTATTTTTAAATAATTTAAATAATCAAAATTTCTTCTCTGTGCTTTTTTGGGGGCCGCGCGATAGTGTCCGAATTTCACTTACCGACGTTACTTTTCTGGAACAATTCGTCTCGATGATCGCGATTCGTCGCGGTCATCGTTCCTCTTGTCCGCCACAGACGAGGCAGGCGATCGCGGCGTCGGTGACTTTTGCCCGTAATGCTTCCGGGCGCCAGGCGATTCCTCCCGACCGCCATCCATCGTCGACGACCAAGACGATGAGGCGGAAAAAGAGGACAGGTGTCGAACATTCTTACGATGCACGGGCCTCCGTCCAGCTGGACAATCATCCGACGACGATGACGATGAGGGGGAAGAAGGGGACAATTGTCGAACAATGTTACGATGTGCGCGTCTTGGTCCAACACAAGAATCGTCCGACGACCAAGACGATGAGATATATTCGGCGACGGATTCCGCGTGGGGAGCAGCTGACTCTGGATCGATCGATCGCTCATCGTCGTCGACCGCTTGGCGTTGCACAACTCGCGAATCTTGGCTAGGGCGAGATAAAGGAACAATTAATTAATCACCACGTTAAACATACCCGTGTGGAAATTGCGTTAGGGCTTTGATAAGGCCCTTATTAATTTTCCCTAACTTTGTTTGGGCCCTAATGTGGAAGCCCAATAAAAACCCTTTAAGGCCGGTCACGCTTTGTCACTGAGGGCCCTTAGAGGCTAAATAATCAGGGCCTTGATAATTGCCTTATGAAATCCCTTATATTCCCCTAAGTCTTTATAATAATTTAAAAAATGCTTTAAAAATGACACAAATATGAGTCATTTAAAGGTATGTATATGCCGTTATACTTTTGTGAATTAACAGCTTTAGAAAAACAAAAAAAAAAGAAAATACATTTTTATTATGTATAATGTCCGTGTGTGCATACAGCCGCGCGGTCACCCATCCAAGTCAGAACCGCACCTAACGTTGCTTGACATCGATGATCGAACGGACTAGTGATGATCCTTTGATTCTGACGCTTCCTTGTTGCTTATACTCCTATATAACACATCTTTAAAGTGTTCAAAAAACGTGTAATGATAATAATCGGTAAATATTAAAAATAATAACGCAATTACAATTATTGTACAATAATTATTAATATGAAATTTGTATATTTAACATAATATAATATTAATATAATAACGTTAACAACATGCATAATAACGCCTAAAGACGCTACCTGACAAAATAAAAAATTTATTTAATAAATTAAATTAAAGTTAAAAAATAATCTCTATTTTAATAATCGTTACACTGAGGGAAAAATTTTGTTGAATCAACAAAACAATTTTGCTTAGCAACATACAATCTTCCGGTTTTATTAAATCAACAAAACAATTTTGTTGATTTTTCAATTTATTGATCCAATTATTTATTTTATTGAATTAAGTACACGTCTATTATTTGAACAAAATGAAATAATTGAATTCTGAAAATGGTATCATACAAAATAATTTTTTTAAAGTTAATGATCAATTTTGTTAACTCAATAAAATAATTTTGTTGACCCAAGAACATTAACGTTTTTAAAAATAGTAAATTTATTCAAAGAAATATTTAGTTAATGTTATATTATGTATAATTGATAGTATAAAATATTTAGTTAAAAAAAAACAAATCAATATAATCAACAAACAAAATAGTAAAAAACAAACAAAATAGTAAAAAAAAAATATTTTGTACAAATATTTTGTTAAGCCAATCAAATCATCTGCTTGGCAACATACAATCTTCCGGTTTTATTAAATCAACAAAATTTTGTTTGAAAAAAATAATTATTTCTCTCAGTGTACCTTGATCAAGTCCCACCAAGGCCCTTATTGGGTTTCCTTATTCAGGCCACACATTAATTGAGCTACCCAAAACTGATATCGCCCTACTGGGACCTAGCCTGGCAATAATGTGGAAATCCTTATTAGGGAATCCACGTTTAAACCCTTAAAGGCCCTGAAGCTTATTAAGGTTGCCTTAACAATTTTCCACACGGGTACACACGCATACGTGGCACAAGATCAAGCAATCGCTCAATGTACCTCGCTCCCGAATCCGCTGAAAGAAATTCGCAATAGACGGGGATCGATGGCCCCTTTCCGGGCGCGTCTATAAAAAACCAAGATCGACAATGAACGATATCGTCAAATGTCTAGACGGATGGAAAATCGACAAGGAGGATCGACAGGATCTCGGGAGTCTTGGTCGTCGTTCATACGTCTCTCCTACCTGGACTGGGGCTCATGCAATAAGGGCATCGTTTCCTCTCCATTCCGTCGCTGTCACTGTTTACGTGGTAGATCGACCGATGAATCGAATACCGTTGCTCTTGAACAACCAGTGTCGCACCACTGTCGCGACCGATCCTCGAAAATGTAGACTCGGTGCAATTTGCTGGAGCGCAAAAAAGAAAATGGCAGCGTTTGAGCAAGGGCAAGCGCACAAACATTGTCCTAGCATCTTGCGCCCCCTTACGTGAGAATCTTGCGTTACGCGACACACAAGTCAATCTCACGGTAACGCGCGAAAAGTAACGTAACGTGAATTAATGCATGTCCCTTTATACGCAATTAAATATAACAATTGTACAATAATTATACAATGAAAAAATATTGTAATAATCTAGCTAACATTATGTATAGTTTTCCATATACAATTATATATATAAAACGGACCAAGCATAGTGTTATTTTATATTAATGCGCTATATTTTGTCCATTCTGCCTAGTAGACCTAACATGGCTAGATTTATACGCGTCAAAAAATATGACCGAGTTTATTTGTAGCCAATACGAGATAAAATCTGCATGTCCGTTTAATTATGGTAGATTGAAACTGGGACCCGTATAATTTTTTGCACATTTCACATTTTCGCGTTTCATCTTTTTTTTTTAATTTAAAAAATCTATGTCGGATAAGCACCGTTACCTGACGGGCGGAACAGAGGGCGGGACGACGAAAAAAATTATTGACGAAATAAAAATTATTAAGAAATTGGAAAAAATACAATCAGAAAATTATGAAAAATTATTATTGTATAACTCAATGTCATGGAAATTTATCCAAAAGATTTCCATTTATTTTTACCGCACACGAGCAGAGATGGATGTTGCGATGCTTACATTATATATATATATATATATATATATATATATAATTTTGTAATTTTGAAAGCAAACATCTTGGAAATGGGCCGGACAATCGATTGAAAATCCAATACGGGTTTTTGGGATATACGAGTGCACGATTTGTGTAAATTTCAGCTTTATCCTGTCGATTTGACATGAGCGACACGCATCTTGAAATCCATATAATTGAACAGAGCTATGTAAATGGTATCGACGTCTGATTAACGTCGATCTTGATTGCTATTTCGATTTGTGAAAGCTCTAGACGCCATCGACGCTTGATTAATATCGAATCAATGTATCGAACCCCGGGATAGCATCAATTTAATAATCGCAGATTTAAGAGTAAAATTTTTATTAGAGTGAAGAGTGAAAAGAGTGAAAATATCTCGATCGATTTATTAATTTCTCAAAACATTCGCCTATTATTTCTGTATGATCTCTTTTCTTGGATTTTGCGCGCGTGTGGAGCTCTTGGTTAAAGTATTCCTTTCATGACACCAAAGTCTTAAGAATTAACTGATTTTTTGGTACGAGAAAGTTAAAATGCATATCTTTACGTCAGAAATAAATTAAACCACATTACCGAACATATAAAGAGGAATTATGATTTGGAAAATTCGATATTTTATATGTGACGTTATCGAAAAAGTCTAGTTTTCACATTTCAATGTAACAATTTGTTTATCAAATCGGAGAAGATATGAAATATTAACTGCGCTATATATGTGTGTGTGCGAATAAATCATAGATACACACGGGTCGTTTGCTCCATTCAAGCACGACGGTATTTCCACGAGCGCCTGTCGCGATTTCATCGCGACATTGCATTGAAATGCGAAAAAAAAAATACAAACGGCCGAGAGTGGAGAAACGACGCAAACACACAGACATGCCCGAGAAATCATTCAATTCCGACTTGATGTACGGAGCGTATCGCTCGGCGCTCTTGACGGATAGAACATATTGGCTGCGTTCTGCCGATACTCCGCTAGCCTAGCAATCGTGAGCAGTCAGTCGTTTCCTCTTCTTTCACCCAATGGATTAAGAGGAGAGGAAACGAGCGACTGCTCGCGATTGCTAGGCTAGCGGAGTATCGGCAGAACGCAGCCATTGCGTATCGCGTAATCGCTAATCAATCTCTCTCGACGGGCGGCGCGTACAGTAGGAACGGAGCATTAAAGTCCCACGCGTGAGGAAGGGGATCCCCCACCAACATGGGCCAAACCGACCGGAGCGCTATTTCGTTTCGCATGTATGAAACGGTGCTCACATTTGCTACACGACCGAGGATCAGACGAACGTAAACACGTTTCCAGAATGGCGAAATTTTCTCCATTGCGCGAGAAAATGTTTGACAGTGACGACGATTGGATCTGTCAGGTGAGTCTCAATTAGAAAATCGTATTGGAATTTCTCTGGCTAGTTTGCGCGCAAGTCGTATCGCAACGCGTACCGGTACTTGGACAATTCCGGCAGGGTATACACATCTTTCGATCCGTCCTTGGTAGCGAGACGGACAAACTGACGCTTGTTCGGCGCACTGTTCCCAGAGTGCTTTCGACGGGGATGACGTCGAGGAGGCGGAGGAGAAGGAGGAGGAGCGGAAAACGAGGCAGGAATGCTATTCTCCGTGTCGAAATGGAGCAACGCGGTTGTCCCTCGAGCCGCCTAGAGCGGCTAACTGCCAAGCTGCTTGGTCCTAGGCGGCTCGAGGGACAACCGCGTTGCTCCATTTCGACACGGAGAATAGCATTCCCGCCTCGTTTTCCGCTCCTCCTCCTTCTCCTCCGCCTCCTCGACGTCATCCCCGTCGAAAGCACTCTGGGAACAGTGCGCCGAACAAGCGTCAGTTTGTCCGTCTCGCTACCAAGGACGGATCGAAAGATGTGTATACCCTGCCGGAATTGTCCAAGTACCGGTACGCGTTGCGATACGACTTGCGCGCAAACTAGCCAGAGAAATTCCATACGATTTTCTAATTGAGACTCACCTGACAGATCCAATCGTCGTCACTGTCAAACATTTTCTCGCGCAATGGAGAAAATTTCGCCATTCTGGAAACGTGTTTACGTTCGTCTGATCCTCGGTCGTGTAGCAAATGTGAGCACCGTTTCATACATGCGAAACGAAATAGCGCTCCGGTCGGTTTGGCCCATGTTGGTGGGGGATCCCCTTCCTCACGCGTGGAACTTTAATGCTCCGTTCCTACTGTACGCGCCGCCCGTCGAGAGAGATTGATTAGCGATTACGCGATACGCAATGGCTGCGTTCTGCCGATACTCCGCTAGCCTAGCAATCGCGAGCAGTCGCTCGTTTCCTCTCCTCTTAATCCATTGGGTGAAAGAAGAGGAAACGACTGACTGCTCACGATTGCTAGGCTAGCGGAGTATCGGCAGAACGCAGCCAATATGTTCTATCCGTCAAGAGCGCCGAGCGATACGCTCCGTACATCAAGTCGGAATTGAATGATTTCTCGGGCATGTCTGTGTGTTTGCGTCGTTTCTCCACTCTCGGCCGTTTGTATTTTTTTTTTCGCATTTCAATGCAATGTCGCGATGAAATCGCGACAGGCGCTCGTGGAAATACCGTCGTGCTTGAATGGAGCAAACGACCCGTGTGTATCTATGATTTATTCGCACACACACATATATAGCGCAGTTAATATTTCATATCTTCTCCGATTTGATAAACAAATTGTTACATTGAAATGTGAAAACTAGACTTTTTCGATAACGTCACATATAAAATATCGAATTTTCCAAATCATAATTCCTCTTTATATGTTCGGTAATGTGGTTTAATTTATTTCTGACGTAAAGATATGCATTTTAACTTTCTCGTACCAAAAAATCAGTTAATTCTTAAGACTTTGGTGTCATGAAAGGAATACTTTAACCAAGAGCTCCACACGCGCGCAAAATCCAAGAAAAGAGATCATACAGAAATAATAGGCGAATGTTTTGAGAAATTAATAAATCGATCGAGATATTTTCACTCTTTTCACTCTTCACTCTAATAAAAATTTTACTCTTAAATCTGCGATTATTAAATTGATGCTATCCCGGGGTTCGATACATTGATTCGATATTAATCAAGCGTCGATGGCGTCTAGAGCTTTCACAAATCGAAATAGCAATCAAGATCGACGTTAATCAGACGTCGATACCATTTACATAGCTCTGTTCAATTATATGGATTTCAAGATGCGTGTCGCTCATGTCAAATCGACAGGATAAAGCTGAAATTTACACAAATCGTGCACTCGTATATCCCAAAAACCCGTATTGGATTTTCAATCGATTGTCCGGCCCATTTCCAAGATGTTTGCTTTCAAAATTACAAAATTATATATATATATATATATATATATATATATATATATATAATGTAAGCATCGCAACATCCATCTCTGCTCGTGTGCGGTAAAAATAAATGGAAATCTTTTGGATAAATTTCCATGACATTGAGTTATACAATAATAATTTTTCATAATTTTCTGATTGTATTTTTTCCAATTTCTTAATAATTTTTATTTCGTCAATAATTTTTTTCGTCGTCCCGCCCTCTGTTCCGCCCGTCAGGTAACGGTGCTTATCCGACATAGATTTTTTAAATTAAAAAAAAAAGATGAAACGCGAAAATGTGAAATGTGCAAAAAATTATACGGGTCCCAGTTTCAATCTACCATAATTAAACGGACATGCAGATTTTATCTCGTATTGGCTACAAATAAACTCGGTCATATTTTTTGACGCGTATAAATCTAGCCATGTTAGGTCTACTAGGCAGAATGGACAAAATATAGCGCATTAATATAAAATAACACTATGCTTGGTCCGTTTTATATATATAATTGTATATGGAAAACTATACATAATGTTAGCTAGATTATTACAATATTTTTTCATTGTATAATTATTGTACAATTGTTATATTTAATTGCGTATAAAGGGACATGCATTAATTCACGTTACGTTACTTTTCGCGCGTTACCGTGAGATTGACTTGTGTGTCGCGTAACGCAAGATTTTCACGTAAGGGGGCGCAAGATGCTAGGACAATGTTTGTGCGCTTGCCCTTGCTCAAACGCTGCCATTTTCTTTTTTGCGCTCCAGCAAATTGCACCGAGTCTACATTTTCGAGGATCGGTCGCGACAGTGGTGCGACACTGGTTGTTCAAGAGCAACGGTATTCGATTCATCGGTCGATCTACCACGTAAACAGTGACAGCGACGGAATGGAGAGGAAACGATGCCCTTATTGCATGAGCCCCAGTCCAGGTAGGAGAGACGTATGAACGACGACCAAGACTCCCGAGATCCTGTCGATCCTCCTTGTCGATTTTCCATCCGTCTAGACATTTGACGATATCGTTCATTGTCGATCTTGGTTTTTTATAGACGCGCCCGGAAAGGGGCCATCGATCCCCGTCTATTGCGAATTTCTTTCAGCGGATTCGGGAGCGAGGTACATTGAGCGATTGCTTGATCTTGTGCCACGTATGCGTGTGTACCCGTGTGGAAAATTGTTAAGGCAACCTTAATAAGCTTCAGGGCCTTTAAGGGTTTAAACGTGGATTCCCTAATAAGGATTTCCACATTATTGCCAGGCTAGGTCCCAGTAGGGCGATATCAGTTTTGGGTAGCTCAATTAATGTGTGGCCTGAATAAGGAAACCCAATAAGGGCCTTGGTGGGACTTGATCAAGGTACACTGAGAGAAATAATTATTTTTTTCAAACAAAATTTTGTTGATTTAATAAAACCGGAAGATTGTATGTTGCCAAGCAGATGATTTGATTGGCTTAACAAAATATTTGTACAAAATATTTTTTTTTACTATTTTGTTTGTTTTTTACTATTTTGTTTGTTGATTATATTGATTTGTTTTTTTTTAACTAAATATTTTATACTATCAATTATACATAATATAACATTAACTAAATATTTCTTTGAATAAATTTACTATTTTTAAAAACGTTAATGTTCTTGGGTCAACAAAATTATTTTATTGAGTTAACAAAATTGATCATTAACTTTAAAAAAATTATTTTGTATGATACCATTTTCAGAATTCAATTATTTCATTTTGTTCAAATAATAGACGTGTACTTAATTCAATAAAATAAATAATTGGATCAATAAATTGAAAAATCAACAAAATTGTTTTGTTGATTTAATAAAACCGGAAGATTGTATGTTGCTAAGCAAAATTGTTTTGTTGATTCAACAAAATTTTTCCCTCAGTGTAACGATTATTAAAATAGAGATTATTTTTTAACTTTAATTTAATTTATTAAATAAATTTTTTATTTTGTCAGGTAGCGTCTTTAGGCGTTATTATGCATGTTGTTAACGTTATTATATTAATATTATATTATGTTAAATATACAAATTTCATATTAATAATTATTGTACAATAATTGTAATTGCGTTATTATTTTTAATATTTACCGATTATTATCATTACACGTTTTTTGAACACTTTAAAGATGTGTTATATAGGAGTATAAGCAACAAGGAAGCGTCAGAATCAAAGGATCATCACTAGTCCGTTCGATCATCGATGTCAAGCAACGTTAGGTGCGGTTCTGACTTGGATGGGTGACCGCGCGGCTGTATGCACACACGGACATTATACATAATAAAAATGTATTTTCTTTTTTTTTTGTTTTTCTAAAGCTGTTAATTCACAAAAGTATAACGGCATATACATACCTTTAAATGACTCATATTTGTGTCATTTTTAAAGCATTTTTTAAATTATTATAAAGACTTAGGGGAATATAAGGGATTTCATAAGGCAATTATCAAGGCCCTGATTATTTAGCCTCTAAGGGCCCTCAGTGACAAAGCGTGACCGGCCTTAAAGGGTTTTTATTGGGCTTCCACATTAGGGCCCAAACAAAGTTAGGGAAAATTAATAAGGGCCTTATCAAAGCCCTAACGCAATTTCCACACGGGTATGTTTAACGTGGTGATTAATTAATTGTTCCTTTATCTCGCCCTAGCCAAGATTCGCGAGTTGTGCAACGCCAAGCGGTCGACGACGATGAGCGATCGATCGATCCAGAGTCAGCTGCTCCCCACGCGGAATCCGTCGCCGAATATATCTCATCGTCTTGGTCGTCGGACGATTCTTGTGTTGGACCAAGACGCGCACATCGTAACATTGTTCGACAATTGTCCCCTTCTTCCCCCTCATCGTCATCGTCGTCGGATGATTGTCCAGCTGGACGGAGGCCCGTGCATCGTAAGAATGTTCGACACCTGTCCTCTTTTTCCGCCTCATCGTCTTGGTCGTCGACGATGGATGGCGGTCGGGAGGAATCGCCTGGCGCCCGGAAGCATTACGGGCAAAAGTCACCGACGCCGCGATCGCCTGCCTCGTCTGTGGCGGACAAGAGGAACGATGACCGCGACGAATCGCGATCATCGAGACGAATTGTTCCAGAAAAGTAACGTCGGTAAGTGAAATTCGGACACTATCGCGCGGCCCCCAAAAAAGCACAGAGAAGAAATTTTGATTATTTAAATTATTTAAAAATAAAGGACTGCCTCTTTAATTATATCCTTCTCGAACAATTTGAGCTCTTTTTATTCTTAAAACAAAAATGTCATGGATTTCGATTTCTCTTATCGTTTTTCAAACTAGATATTTTCTTTATTTTTAATAAGAATTGAAAGGAAAAACTGCAAACTAGAATTATTGATTCACAAAACGTAAAAATTTACAAGTTGTTGTGTAATTGTTTTACAGATGCGTATTGTACCTGCGATAACAACATTAATATTCGGCCCATTAGACATTGCGGACTCTGTTGTTTGGAAAAAAAAAAGTCAATTATTTTCCCGTCCCGTTTGCGAGAAAAAAAATTTCTATTGTGGTACGATACAAGGTAAACGTTTACAATAACGTGCGTTCCGTTGGATTATAAATGCGATTAGATTAATTTTTTCTTTCATCAATTTAGACATTAGGAAAACGAAATAAATCGTCTTGGAACAAGGTGTGCGAACGCGCGACGTAATGTCACGCACATCACTGAAATTTCACTTAATTTCTACGGCGTTTTAGTTGAAGCGCAGGACGCATTGGAATATTTCTTTTATTCATCAACGATGCGCGTCCATCGCGCGATACGAGCTTATCGATATATTTACATCATATTTCAAACATGAGCAATTTCTACATCCAGCAATATCACGTGCCTATTATTTCGCAACATTCAATTACCTGCTAATTCCCGATTGTTTGCTTTAATTATGGATCAATTTATTCTAGTCGAAATATTAAGTATAATTATATTGCGATCGCGGCCCTTGTCTGTGAAAACCGACATTGCCACAACGCCAATGTATGGCGTTTCCCAAACTAGGCGTTTATGAATCGTTTCGATCCAGAAACACTTGTCTTTCTATCACAAAAATTTCATTAATACGATCATTGAAGTTTATACACAATCCAACTGTTATTATCTCATCTTGCAGGTTGGATTATAATACATACCTAGCTTTTTTGTTAATAATTTACATAAATAACTCATTTAATCAATTCTTTTTGTGCGTATATTTAGCGGGAAAAAAATTATCGATTTATTTTAATAAATTTAATTCCATTATAATTGCCTTTATGTATGATCTACAAATGAAATAAAAGTAATAAATTTTTTTTCAAAATCTATATGGAATTTTTTAATCTGCTTTGAAATAAAATTGACGTTCCTCCGCTGGCCCCCTCGTTTCCTTCCCTCCCCTCATCATTCTGTTTTTCCTCAGCATCTGTTTCTTCGTCGGTCTCTTGATCGCTCCTCTTCCCCGCCTGCAGCTTCCTCCATGTTATAATTTAGTGCTGCTCTTAGCAGTAGATCACCCTGACCGTCTTTTAACGTACATTTTTTTTACAAATCACGTATATTTTTTAAAACAAAAATCGGAAACTCTTTTATTATTGTTGGAAATGATATAAAGGCGGCACTCCTGTGCCATCTATAGTTACATAATTTTTCACTATCAAAGAATCGCTTCTACCTAACACAAACATTCTGTGGTTGTACGCGCCCTGATCACTCCTTGTAAAACGAAGATATTAAAAGGAGATATATACATTTATACAAAACGCTGCATCATATCTAACCTTTCCTACAGGTTATGGGCCCAGGCTGGTTTGGTACTGCGCTGAAAGGGAAGTATACGTGCAAAACTTAGCGTACACATACGAAAGCGATCGTAAGAAAAACATAACCTTTTCGCAGATTATAAGCCGTAATTTTCCATTGAAAGATGAGTCAAACGTCGGTTAAAATTCCGCCTCTCCAAAAGGAAAATTATGATACGTGGAAAATCCACATGAAAGCATTACTTATAAAGAACGATGCTTGGGGATACGTCAGCGGAACGAAGAGAAAACCTGTCGCGACAGCCACGAATGCAGCTGACGTTGCAGCCTGGGAAGTGGCCGACGAGAAGGCCATGGCCGACATCATACTCGCAATAAGTGCCGAGGAACTAAAACAAGTAAACGGATGCACCACGTCTAAAGAAGTCTGGCAAAAATTGAAGAGCCTTTACGAATCTGAAGGACCAACGCGAAAAGCGATGCTGCTAGAAGAATTGATAAATCATAAGATGGATGAATCTCAGGATATGAGAGACTACGTGGCAAACTTCTTTGACACGGTAAATAAGCTAGACGCCATGGAAATCAGAATCCCTCAAGAAATGACAGTTGTTCTGTTACTATCCAGCATTCCAAAATCTTATGAAGCTTTCAGAGTAGCTATTAAAACGCGACAAGAATTGCCTACCCCGGACGAGTTAAAGGTAAAATTACTCGACGAATTCCAAGCCAGAAAGCGAAACAAGGATGAAAAATCCGAAGCCATGGTAGCGTCAAAGCCATCCCGAAACTCCAAGAACCAACATCAAGAACGTAAATCATCCGACAAGGGAAATGAAGCACGGTTCAAATACAAGTGTCATCGATGCGGCAAAGTTGGACATATGTCAAAGGATTGCAAGTGGCGAAAGCAAGATAACGACAAAAAGTCAGACGGAAAAGAAACGTCGAAACGAGCCGAAATAGCTATGAATATTACACCGAACCGAGAAAATAAATGGTGTTTAGATTCTGGTGCCTCGTCGCACATGAGTTCTTTCGAAGAGAAATTTGAGAATATTGGGAAATCCAATACATTAAAATTAAATCTAGCGAGTTTCCACTCCACAGAAATAAACGGAATCGGAGATGTCAAAATTAATGTGAGTCAAGATTTTTCAACCAAACTCGAAGAAACCTTGTTTGTACCGGATCTTCGCTCAAACTTGATGTCTGTTTCCAAGATTACTGATCACGGTTTCGAAGTCCTATTCCGGAAAGAGGATGCTGCTGTCATAGATCCACAAACCGGAGAAGAAGTTATCGTAGCTCAACGAGAACGGGAATTGTATTTTGTCAAGGAATTAGAGAGCAACTCCCTCGTTGCACAGGCAAATGCATCAAGACTCCAGGAGTGGCATCAAAAATTTGGTCATTTGAATGAAAAGGATTTAAAAGATCTGAGTCAGCACAACAAGATTCACGGGATCACCATCAACGGTAATGAAAAACTACCAACTTGCGAAATTTGTATAAAAGGGAAACAGACACGAACCCCCTTCACACAGTCGACCTCTCGATCCAAAGAAGTCTTAGAACTGATCCACACAGATCTCTGTGGACCAATGAAAGTTGATTCCATTGGAGGTTCAAAATATTTTGCCACCTTCATTGATGACAAGTCGAGATGGTGCGAAACTTATTTTCTAAAGAAGAAAAATGAACTCTTTGACAAGTTTTTGGAATTCAAGGCGAAAGTCGAGAAACAGACTGGAAAATTTATCAAGACTGTAAGGTCAGATAACGGGGGAGAATATCGAAGCAACGAACTTGAAGATTACCTGAAGAAGGAAGGAATATGTCATCAGCGTACTGTAGATTATACACCGCAACAAAACGGCGTTGCAGAACGTCAGAACAGGACACTCGTTGAAATGGCGACGTGTACGTTGATTCAATCCGGCCTTTCGCGAACCTTCTGGGCGGAGGCAATTTTGACTGCAGCTTACATACGAAACAGATGTCCATCACGAAGCCTAGAGGGGAAATTACCTTACGAGATATGGACCGGAAAAACGCCAACTGCAATTCATTTTCAAATTTTTGGTGTGAAAGCCCACATGCTGGACAAGTCAAAACGCGTGAAATTCGATCAGAAAACGATCGAATGCGTATTCGTCGGTTATTCTACAGAATCGAAAGCTTACAGATTGTGGGACTTGAAGTCAAGGAAAATTCGCGTGAGTCGCGACGTGACCTTCGTAAACACCTTCCAGAATCAACAGGAATTTGAAGAGTTTATAGACAAGAAGACTTTACTACGCTCGAGAAGAAACGACATCGAAATACAGGGTTCTTTTCACAACGACAACGATCAGGAAAATTCTGACAATGAATTAGAGATAACCTTGACAAATCAAACTCACAATGAGGTTAACGTTCCAGAAGACGTCGATGAAAATGAAGAAGAAGACAACCTACCAAATATCCGCGAAGAGCAACCTATGCCACAGATGAGAATTGGACCTGGACGTCCAAGGAAAATACTCACAGGTCAAAGAGGACGTCCTAAAAAACAGCCTCATATGATTCGAATAGAAGAACAGGAAGCGAACCGAGAAGATCAACAAGAAGAACGCCCTGAGATGGATCAAGCTGAAGCCGAAGAAGAGTTCTTTAGTTGCTTTGCTGGGATGACTGAAAAAGGGGATCCACGTACAGCGAAGGAAGCTCTGTCAACAGAGGAAGCGCACGAGTGGAAAAAAGCCATGCGGAACGAGTATAAAGCCTTGATAGAAAATGGTACATGGACCTTAGTCGATCGTCCAAAAGATCGAAAAGTTATCGGTTCGAGATGGGTTCTACGGACCAAATTCAAGGCAGATGGCTCGGTAGAACGTCGAAAGGCTCGGATAGTGGCCAAAGGTTTCTCACAGGAACCGAACGTTGATTTCCACGAAACCTTCGCTCCGGTTGCCAGGATTGGTTCCATTCGAATCGTGATGGCACTTGCAGCAGAACTGGAACTGGAAGTTCATCAGCTTGATTTCACCAGCGCTTACTTAAACGGACATATTGATGAAGAAATCTACATGGAGCTTCCAGAAGGATTGTCAACAGTGCTGGAAGAAGAGCAACTCCAGAAAATATTCAAAGACAAGGTGTGTCTTCTAAAACTGAAAGAAGAGCAACTCCAGAAGATATTCAAAGACAAGGTGTGTCTTCTAAAAAGAGCAATATATGGATTGAAGCAATCCGGCCGTCAGTGGTATGAAGAGCTTGATTTAAAACTAAAGCTTCTAGGTTTCAAACCACTTAATGCTGACCCTTGCGTCTACATTCGAAGAGAGAACGGAAAGTTAACGATTGCTGTGATTTATGTCGACGATGTTATTTTCGCCTCGAATGACAAGAACATCTTTGAACTGAAGGAAAATCTCGCAAAATCTTTTAAAATGAAGGATCTAGGGCAACTTCACTATTGCCTTGGAATAGAATTCTCTCAAGATAAGAAGAAACGCGAAATTCGCATGACGCAGAAAAAGTACATCCAAGATGTACTGAAACGTTTCAACATGGAAGATTGCAAACCAGTGGCTACGCCAATGAATCCTGCTGTGAAACTTTCGAAGAAGATGAGCCCGACCACCGAAGAGGACAAGAAACAAATGAGCCAAATTCCCTACAGAAATCTCATCGGCTCTTTAATGTATTTAGCTACAAGTACGCGCCCGGACATAGCGCACGCAATAAGTATACTCAGCCAATTCAGTGAAAATCCTGGTCAAGATCATTGGAAGGCTGCAAAGCGTGTGCTACGCTATTTGAAGAAAACCGAGAATTTGGGAATCACCTTCACTAAAACTGGTAACGAATTAGTCGGTTTTTCAGATGCTGATTGGGGTTCGAGCATAGACGACCGAAGATCTTACACCGGCTACGTGTTCAAACTGGCTGGCGGTGCTATCAGTTGGTCATCGAGGAAGCAAAAAACAGTGGCCATGTCGAGTGCCGAGGCAGAGTATATGGCACTGTCCGAAGCGGCCAAGGAGACCATCTACACACGAAGATTTTTATCTGAAGTCGTGGGAAAGCTGGACACTACGATGCTTTTCTGTGACAACCAAAGTGCTGGACTAATAGCGAAAAATCCAGTTTTCCACGAACGCACCAAGCATATAGACTTGCGACACCATTTCGTGCGGGAAGCAGTTAAAGATGGCAAGGTCAAAATTGGGTATCTTCCAACCGAGGACATGCCTGCTGATGTGCTAACTAAAGGACTCTCAACACCCAAGCACGAAAAATGTATCAAAGACATTGGTTTAAGGAATTAATTTCTCTCCTTTATTATTCTTTTTCTATTGTATTGTCACAGGGATTGCCTTTTTACGGGGGAGTGTTGGAAATGATATAAAGGCGGCACTCCTGTGCCATCTATAGTTACATACTTTTTCACTATCAAAGAATCGCTTCTACCTAACACAAACATTCTGTGGTTGTACGCGCCCTGATCACTCCTTGTAAAACGAAGATATTAAAAGGAGATATATACATTTATACAAAACGCTGCATCATATCTAACCTTTCCTACAATTATTAGCAATTTTTTTAATTTTATTACATTTTTTAGTTCTTTCTACTCCCATCATATTTCACATTTCATATATAATTCTTTAAGATTCGGTCAATTAATTCTCGAAAAATTGGAAAAATTTCTGATAGCGTCATCCAAAAAGGTCGGTAACAAAAAATGTATCTCTACACTTCATATACAATTCTTTGAGATTCGATCAATTACTTCCCGAAAATTAGAAAAAATTAAAAAAATCGGTTTCCAGAAAATCAGTAACGAAAAACTATACACATCATGGCACTCCCCGGGAAATTCTACCTTTGTTTCATATACTTTTAATAAAAATTCGGTCCATTAACAAATGAGTAGTTCGCGGACAGACGGACAGACAAACAGTCGAGTTTTATATAATAGTATGATATGATATATTATTTTAATAATATTATTTTAATGAAATGTATAATAAACATACAGACATACCTATGTCGGAAATTACAATACTTTCCAATTTATCACAATTCAATGTTAAATAAAATTGAACATAAGAACGAAATCCTTGAATTTTAATATCCTTTTCTCTGTTTGATTAATATTATTTTCTAGTACTTCTAGTTGAACTTGCACCTGTGGCAATGTTTTTAGTCTTTCAGAGCAACCTTTTTCTCATTTAGATATTTCTGAAACAGATTTCTGCATAAATGGCCAATTAATACTTCACATATTGGATCGAACATAATCTTGATGTAATCGGGCCGCGAGGCTGATTTCTACGTGCCTATCGTCAGTCTCGTGGCACGGATTCGATCCGTACGGGGTTGTCGATCACGCCGCCCCGCGTGGTCGATCACGCGTCGATCCCGCCCCACGCACAGATGCGAGCATGCCGCCGGCATCGTCGAGAATCGGAGCACGGCGCAACTCCGGACACGCGCAGTGTCTTTGTTCGCGAAAATTGTGCCCGTCGCGCAACGCCGTCAATCATCGGATCAATCAGAGAGCGCCGCGTTCCGGATCTCTCCTCCCCGTTTCCGTATTTCGAGAACTCATCGGGTGGAAGAGAACGGTCTCGTGGCAGACTCGTTTCGCACGTCGCCAAGTCAAGTGATTTTGGCAAAACGGCAAACATACTGAGTGCGTGGTTTTTCCACCGATTCGTGCGCGGCATCGCCGCGCCGCCCAATCAGTTATTCAAAGTGCGTGATTGTCAAGGAATTCAACGTTCTTTAAGTCGCGACAGTGACTACTATTCGTGCGAGCTTTTCCATTCAACCGGGATAAGCACGACTCCAGACTCCGAGTAGCCAAGGACGTTCAACAGCAATCTTTGAGCATGACCATCCTGCCGTGTTCACCAGGTGAGCTCGCTTCCGATCAGTGTCATCGCGTCGCGTTCGCGATCGTCGTCTGCCTCACGGACAAGATCTTCGCCGCTCGACCGCAACATCTCCGTCATAAGGGTATCAAGTCGGTGCTCGGCAAGATTTCCGTATCGCGTTTGCGGCAGACAAAAGACGACTCAAGATTTCTGAGCGATTCGAATTTCGACAGTGGACCGTGAAAACGGTCTTTTGACATCGAGCTCTCGATGCAAATCAATACCGGACATCGGTTACGAACGTCGTTCTCTCGAGTGGTGCCGGCATAACTCGCGCTCCGCGGAATCTCCGGCCGAGCACGAAACAAATAAGAATACAATTATTTGCCAATACTTTGCTCGAAAATATTTCTTAAAATTCGTGTGATATCGTGGTTTGCTCATTTTAATAAAATAAAGGAAAATTCTTTTATGTTAATTTATTTATTATGCTGATTATGGACTGTATTTTACAATTTAATGTTAACTGGTTTGAAAAACACGAAGTGACCAACAGCGGGAGACAAGCTCGTATATACATTGTCGACCGCTGTGAAGCTCGAACGTTAGGTTCAAATTAACGAAAACAACACTACATACAACACTTTGTCATGAGAATATAAATTTAAATGAGAATATAAGCGACTGAGTATTATTTTAATGAGTTATTTAATAAAAACTCATTGCACGGAGTCTATGCGATGATCTTTTTATACCATAAAATACCATTTCATTAATTAATTTAAAAAATTTAAAACTTTACTACGTATAAGATCTTTAATTCTCTCTGAATCAAAATAAGCAACAATAAATAATAGTAAAATGCTATCAAATGCACAGGTTTGTTAACGAATAATTGTTCTTTCCAAATTTTAACCGATTTTAAAGATATAATAAGATTAAAGGTATTACCTATTTTTTATTATTGGTATCTTATCCTAATAATTAAAAATATTATTTTGTCGTTTGTATCAAGATTAGTTATAATCGCTGATAGTGCATCTCTAACGAATGGCCGAATGAACGAAGAGATAATGATTATCGGATACATTTTGGTTTAATTGCGACTTGAAATAACTGACTTGAGATTCGAAATAGCTTCTAGATCACGCAACAGACCGAACGATAATATTAGTATCTAATAAAAATTGATTTTGCATATTATTCTTTTGCAAATATCTTTTTTTAGCCGGTTGGCTTGCTGTCTTTGCTTCCGCTTTTCTTTTTGAATAAACCTATGGAAGGCCTGCTTCATTTGCTGAAAAATTAAAAAATTATTATTATATTTTTTTATAATAACACCTCAATGTTCTAAACATTTAAAACAAGAAACTAATAAACTAAGCTATATACCCTAGATATATATTATAAATTTAATAAAAGTAAACAATGATACTAACGTTTCGACCTTGTGGTGCGGACACGTATCCTTGCGATGTAGTTGCCCGATTTTAGATTGTGTGCCCGCTGTAGCCAAACCCCGCCAATCTTCAACTGCCTTTGTTGCAATTATTTCTTGAAGATTGTTGTGTGATCGTGTTGTGGCAGTCCATCATGCATATTCGCTGTTGTCCATATCCTTCTTCTCTAATTGGTATAGAGCATCCATTCAGAACATGCAAAAATTTTTGGCATACATAACATGTATGTCCACTAGGGTGGTCTTTATTTTTCCAGAATTTTTTAGCTCGATTCCCCCCAGAATGGTTTCCAGAGCTAAGAAAATTACTTGTGTTAAACTTGAGCAAAATTGTACAAAGAGTACACGTGCCGCCGAGCATTTAAATTTTCCGATTTTCAGCAAATTTAATAAAATTTTGTACATGTTTACGCTTGGGTCAGTTTAATGATAATTTTATGAAATTATGGCGATTTTATAAAAGGTATCAAAAATACGAAATCAACGTTATTAATTAATAAAATATTTAATAAATTTTTATTCGATAATATAGCTGTTAGAAATTTTGAAGTACAGTTTTCTTCTTCGCGTTTGGAAAGTGGCGGCGATAATCGCTTACATTTGTAATTAAAATTGTTTCTGTTCTTTATCTTTTGTTAAAAATTTGTTATAGTCCCGATATTAATTTAACTCTTCTCTCGGCTGTATCATTAATTACTTTTAATTTGTTTACAATTTTAAAACTTTTTTTATAATTTGCGTTTTTTAACCACTCAGAAGGATCTATCATGAGAAAATTCAAGTTTATACTTAAGATTGTAAAAAAAACTTTTGTATATGGTGTTACAAAAAACTCAAGGCCTTTTGTAACGAGATTAGGGATTTCCTCTAATTTAATTATTACTCGCCGAGGACGCACGTAATCCTGCGCTTCATCTGGATTTAAAGCTTTAGCCATTTTTCGTTTACATTCAACTGACAAGAATGTATTTGTCCAAAACAAATTGGATATTTTTGGATAAGAAGTGGCATATCCAAAAATGAAAGTGCAATGACTTGTGGCCTCAAATACCGCAAATGGTTTTTAAATTTATTTAAAACAACATAATATTATTTTGTAGTCGATTATTATGTTCTGTAATAGTTGTTTTATCGGGTGTCGTAAGATTCGATTCAGATTTACTTGAATATTCTTTTTGTGTAATAGTATATGAACCTTTTTTGAATCTCATATATATATCACTTAGGTTGAGCTAAATAACGTAAGAGACAATAGAGGGTTAATGTTTAGACAGCGCAAATGACGATACCTGGACTGCTTGCGAAAACGATCAGAAAATTGGCATGAATCGGTATACGAAGTGTTGGTGCGGAAATTGTGTCCAGTCCATCCATTTCTATACTTTGTACGTCAAAACCACGGTCAGATTTATTTTTTTGGCATGCTTGGAATAAAGAATAACTTTGGTTTTCCTGCCAGGCTTTGGCATTTTTCAGCCGTAAAATAATGTCAAATACAATTATAACTTCGAAAGACGTATCATGAGCACATAATCGACCTTAATCTGACCTATGGATTAATATCGTTATTTAGATGCAGTCGCTATTCGTGTGGTCGATTTCTGCAGCTGTAAAAGTAATAATCTGCTTGTTATTTCAGTTACATATATTACAGTTATATTTATGATAAAATGCATCTTACCTCTTTGTAATTCTTCGTTTATTTCTTTGTGGGTAAAATTATCGAAAGCCATCACTTAAAATCCAAGCTTTTCTTAAGTTTTTTTTAAATCCTCGCAATCTTTATCAGTACCAAGGCGAGGTTTCAACCTCAAATGTTCGTCATAAATATCTGTTTAAAAATTAGCTATATCTCCCAAACGCAAAATAAGAATCGTTTGTAATTTTGTATTCCGACAATAAATGTTGCGAGAAATAATATCCGATAACAATGGTTGTGTTAGAGAAACGATTAGTTACGTAAATAAACAATTAAACTTGCAAAATAGGTTCGTTTACTCGAAAATTAGCTATATCTCCCAAACGCAAAATAAGAATCGTTTGTAATTTTGTACTCTCTCTCCCTCTCTCTCTCCCTCTCTCTCTCCCTCTTTCTTTCCCTTTCCCTCTCCCTCTCCTTCTCCCCCTCTCCCCCTCTCCCTCTTTCTCTCTCCCCCTCTTTCTTTCCCTCTCCCCCTCCCCCTCCCCCCCTCTCTCTCTCTTTGATTTTCCTTCCTTTACAGAATTATTTCCGCGAAGATAATTTTCCGGAAAATAAATTGAAATGAATTTCCTCAATGTATTACTCTCTGCCTCTATTCGGGAATACGCGTCATAACGGTCTCTGCGAGTTCGTTCATTGCTAGACTGACGCGCTTGATTGGCGCTACATTTTTGAACAAATAATTTTTTATCTTGGTGTTGCAAGTAAGAAATAAAAGCCCTTTGATGGCCCATTTCCTTAAATATTCTTCTTTGCTGGTCAAAAAGCTTACACACAGATGCACGTCATAAACTCTTTATATTGTCTGCAGCAACATTTGCAACATCTATAAATCCCCTGAGTGCAACTCTGTTCCCTATAGCTACGAAGATATTATCATATTGATCTTCTCCAAATCTAAGATCTCCTTGTAGCATATAAATGCATGCTGAGTAAAAGAATTTTCCACTTTTAGCTTAAAAGGATGGTGTTCCAGGTTGTATGTTTTCTCTGTTATTTATGACTTTGGTGTCTTCTTCAAGAGCTAAATCATCACGGTGTATTATGTATTATCCAGATTCGGTATCCTGGTGTAAAAACAGGCTGCATATTCTCTTCCATTATTGTAGAGATTTCTTCCACTGAGAAGAGTGGGACTTCTCCTATTCCCAATAGTCTGGGCATAGTAGTTTCTTGACTTTGTGTTGCCCTCTTGAGTTACTATTTGGGTTGTTTTTATATCTTTTATTTATTTATTTATCATATAATAAAACCGCAAAAACTTATTCTTCAAAAATTTGTAATTTCTCTCAGTTTTTCAGTTATTTAGAATAATACACTAACTTTTCTCTTTAATATCAATAAAATATCCTTAACTTTACCTATATTGTACGAACAATTAAATATCATACAAAGTCGTTTAAAAAGAAAAGGCAGTTTCTTCTAGAGCACACTGCTATCTTTTACCACTGTTAGTGGCGGTACTTTTATTGGAAGACTATGTGAATCTTGAGGGAAATGTTCAATTATATTAGTTTTAATATTTTTATCAAATGCGAACGCATTAAGCTATGATCATATTTTACCTTTTCCGATTTAATACTATAAATAGTAGCGAAACCGCAAAAGGTATTGCGAAAGCTCCGCAATCGTTACAGTTCGGTTGATCTTACACAGTAGGAAATTTGACAGAATTGTTCTCAAACTCATATGTTAGAAATAATATTTTTAAGCGAAATGCTAACATTTTCTGTATCAAAAAATTAATTTTTCGAAAATGGGGTGCCAGGTTCACATAGGTTTTTGCAAGAATTGCTCATGATGATTGTGCAATGTTTTTATTTAATGAATCGTATATAAATATATTTTTTCTATCATAATAGCTACATACCCAACGTTCATCTGATGGACCAGATGAACTATGTAATATCTGTATATGCTTCTCATTCGGTATAGGTTGAATCCTATCAAGAAGTTGTATTCGCCATGTATTAACAGGTATATTCTGAACAATTTCATAGAAGATTTTGAAAATGTTCGTCGTACGACCATAAGTTATTTGTTTCTATATGAGCAAACAAACATTTTTGTTGGAAGTACAAAATAATTTTATTGCAAGAATATGTACATGGAACCAAATATTTTGTTCAAAAAACAAAAGATCCAATTCGGCTACAATCTAATACGTGGACTATTTTTTGTTTGAGCGAACAAAGTAAATTATTGTTTTATACGAAGGAAAATAATTTTTTTCGCTACGAATTATCTACGAATCGCAACTACAACAGTAATTTTTGTTTTGGACAACACAAATTTAGATAATATTTGTTAAGGGAACAAAATGTTTTCCAACAAAAGAAGTTGGTTTCTCTAAACAACCTAATTATTTGCAGAAATCAATTGATTTAATTCAACGAAACAAAAAAATTTTGATTGATCTATCAATTAATTGGGTCAGTGTATACTGATTTTCATTCTCATTGCACGTTTGAATCTTGAATCGAGGTGAGAGGCAGCAGATTCTGTAATCTTCCCTATTGCAGGAATTTTAGGCGTATTAATCTGTTACCTATCTCTCTCTTATCGCGTTTAATATTGTTCAATAAAGTAAATAAAGTTAAAGACATCATAGTTCTTAATAAATATCGAAAATCAGTAATCGAGTGTCAAAGTTGATAACATATTACAGAATTAACTACGCAGATTCTTCCGACGTGACGGACGGTAAGTACTGAAAGTTTATATTTTATCGAAAATCAGTAATCGAGTGTCAAAGTTGATAACATATTACAGAATTAATTACGCAGATTCTTCCGACGTGACGGACGGTAAGTACTGAAAGTTTATATTTTCTAATAAGTATTATAAGTTATCAAAACATCGATTTTGGTAAATTAAATAAAATAAACAATTCTTGAGGTTGTTTAAACCAAAGTCAGACGATTTATAATTTGTATCACAATTCAAGAGAGAATTTTATGTAGGTTGAACAGCATATACAAATAATAAATGGAGTTGTACGTACCGTCCGTCAGCCATTCGCCGCGAACAATTATATTTTTGTCTGTAGGCATTAACATAATGTATTTTTCACAACATCTCCACGGAAAGTTTGATTTTCCATGCCTGTAGAGAGGGGCGAAAGCGGCCAATTTCACGCCAGCGGGCGGAAAGTAACAAATTTCTCCTTGTTTAGCGGGTAGAAAGTGGTCACTTTCCGCCCTAGGGAGGAAAGTAACCACTTTCCGCCCTAGGGAGGAAAGTAAGTCCTGGCTTGAAATTGACCACTCTCGCCTTTTTCTAGGCATGGAAGTCGAACTTTCTGTAAAGGAAACCTCCCACGTTGTTACGGACTACTAAAGGTTCATAAAACCGGGTTTCCTCTGAGAATTATTGTCTCCGCGGTCGGCAGCCCAATGTATAACGTAGCTAGTTTTCTTTATTCTATTCGTTTACACGAATACATACACAGACCTAAATCTTACATAAAGGACAGTTGGACATTTGCTAAGAGGATTAAGGAGTTAAACATTAATGACGATCAAATTATGATCTCACTAGTAGACGTATCGTCAATTTTTACCAACATTCCCAAAAAGTTAGTCCTTAAAGCTATTCAAAAGAGATGGCAGAAAATCTCACCGAATACAAAGTTTACTTTACCCCAGTTCCTTCACGCCATTAATCTGATGCTTGATTCCACTAGCTTTTGTTTTAATGGTACATATGTATATACGTATATATGTATGTATGTATGTGTGTATATAATATCAGGCTTCGTATGTAAATTGATTATACTTATAAAATAACTCACGCAAATAGATGATAGTATATGTTCAATGCCAATAGATTTCCACATCACCGTTGAGGTACTATTGTCGATGCGTTTTTTTTTAAGTGGTTTCCCCAGTAGGCCTATTCCACTGTCAAATAAAAAATTTACAAAATTTACAAACTTTAAGTAGCAGGAGTGACAAGTCCTTTGTCCTCAATAAAACTTTCAATCACTATTGTATCCTCCGTGATGGTTCCATCACTGATCACGTTGTCGACATCTACATTGATAAATTAATTTATCAATCACAATTTATTTCAATTAAAGACATATAAATGTAGTAATTTTTACCTTTTACTTCAGGATCTTCAGCCACACTCTGGAAGTTTTTCTCAGTTGTATTATATGTGTCAGCATTCTTCTTCTTTTTTTTAAATGTTTTTTAATGTAATGCTTGGAATCGCATTACGTTTAACGATTGAGCCCCTAGTTTTTTGAATTATGTCATTCTTTTTAAAATGGTCCGAACATAACTTAGTACAACTTTTTAGAACTGCTTTATCAATGTTGCAAAACGCTAGTGAGAAAATGCCTCGCGCATTCTTCGAGGGCCGGCCCTCGGGATATGTGGGGCTTGCACCCACTAAAAACTCACTCCCAAACAAACAGCACGCAGGACAACAGTTACGGCACGCGGCAGACTCGAGGTATTACTTCACGTGCTCACGCTTGAAATTTGAAGCAATATCACGTACTGCCTGTTCCTCGGATACCCTGATTGATGTCCCATAGAGGTGCATTTTCTTGAGACCACCTTCGATTGACACAATAGGGTAGTTGTGTAACTTTTCTTGTCCATATTGTTCAATCAGATAAGGAATTCCTTCTGGTCCGTGTCTTGTTAAGTATTCCTTCTCTATTTTCCACAATTCCATAACAAAGGGATGTAAGTGTTCTCTATCCTCTTTGAAGGTGTCTCTTATAATTTCTCCAAACTGATGATCGTGAGTCTCCTCATCCAGAGTTTGGAGTGATATCCCAACAAGAAGTGGCTCCAACAATTTGCAAATTCTAATTGCTTCATTTCCAACAGTGCGGTAAGCATGTTCCAAAATGTTGTAGATACTCTTAAATAACTCCTCTGTTCTGTATTGTTTTCTAATAGGGTGATGGTTCATGTACTTTACGTAAAATAGCCAAGAGATTTTGGCTTCTAGCTTATCCAAACAGTTAACTAACATCTGATAAGTCAATACTATTGGACCACCAGGGAAATCATGTACAAC
Organism: Temnothorax unifasciatus; assembly: GCA_030770225.1. Taxonomy (NCBI): domain Eukaryota; kingdom Metazoa; phylum Arthropoda; class Insecta; order Hymenoptera; family Formicidae; genus Temnothorax; species Temnothorax unifasciatus. The sequence continues at coordinate 213,387 of JASTWK010000112.1, read as the reverse complement.
TATTAGATCACCTATGAATTCTAATCCATGTAGTGATGGTAATCTAAATGATCTAGATCCAAGCTCAGATATTTGGTCTAGCTCATTATGTATATTAACCACAAACAGCTTAGTTTTTCCTGCCTTTAATAATTCTTCTGATTTTTCTAGCTCATGTAATATTTCCAGGAAACTAGATGGGTCTGAGTTCACAAGGTCTTTAGTAAGAGCATTGATTTGGATATTAAGACTCTCAATAACACTTTCCCACACGGTTTTCCATATGTCAGTCATTGTTGGACTCATTACAGGTTCATGGTCAGTTATATATTTTTCAAGCCATGGAAATATTGTTATCCCTAAATGTGAGCCTGTTGTAATGTCTACAAACCATTCTGGTTTGATAGTTGGAAATCTCTTCTTAGCATGATTTGGATATTCTCTATAAAACTCTAATTTATCTGGTGATAACGCGCTACTCACATGTCTAGAATACTGATGATATGATGGGGGTTGTGTGGGAGTCATTTTGGGTTTTCTTTATATCTTTAATTTTTTCGCTAGCTATTTTTTTTCGATATTTTTTTTCTGTCGGAAATCTGTTAAGAATAAATAAATTTAAATTTACAATTTAAAGAAATACAAAAATACTAACTAAATTTTATCACATAATTCATTAGTTGCTTTCCATTTACACTCTGTGAAGTGATCTGAGTCACTCAGTTACGTGAGTATTTTATACTCAGGTAAGATAAGTTATTTTGTACTTTTAAGTAGCAATTTTTTTATACAAACTATTAATTATTTTAATAATAAAAAATTTATTTCTACTAACTTCCAATTTGCAAAAAAATTAATTTATTTTTACGTACTAATTTTTACGTAACTGGAAATGTTTCTTTGACGAATTATCAAATTTTCAAGTAATGTGTAATTCAATTTTACCTAAATATAATTAATTTTTACGTAATTAGTAATTTTTGTGACTTATTACTAATTTGCTAATTCAATAAAAATTTAATTTGTTGTTACTAACTTCGTGAATATATAAAAAATTAAAAAATGGAAAATGTTTTCCAATCTCTGCTTAACACTACAAAATGTTTGATATCAATATAAAATTATCTTTTTCAAAAAAGGTAAAAAAAGGCGCAAAGACACAAGCGCAATGTATTTTACGACACACGTGCATGGAAAGTGGCCCATTACGCACGCGACGCGTGTGTGATAGACCACTTTCCACGCATTTGCAACATAAAATAGGATGTGCAACGCGTGCGTGAAGTAGAAAATTCCCGGGTGCGGTGACCACCCGTGAATTTTTGTCTTCCGGCACTTGTTGCACAAATAACTATTGTAAATTCAAAAATCCAACTTAAGTGGTAGCTTTATTTTTCCTTAACAAAATTATGTTTCAAAATTGCGTTACCTAATAACCTAAGTGATAAGTATAAAAAAAATCAAATTTTTAAATTGCGCCAATTGCAAAAAGAATGTGTGTATGTATATGTGTGTATATATATATATATATATATATATATATATATATTGCTTTGAAAAATAATTGTTGTGCAACTACTTTGAAAAAATACAACTTAAGTATATAATTTTGTTAAGGAAAAATAAAGCTACCACTTAAGTTGGATTTTTGAATTTACAAAATACATTGCGCGTGTACTTAACGCCTTTTTTACCTTTTTTTATAACCCTTAGTACTTTAAATTATTGAATGTGTACTTACTTATGTTTTTTCAAATGTTTGATTAAACCTCCATAGTCCTTTGTACATTTGATTGTTATTTCGCATTTCTTACATCGTTTCTTGTATTCTGCTACGTTTGTGTAATGATTCCGAAGTTTTTCCGGTAATATACGGTTTTCGGGACACATGTTATGTTTATTGAGTAAATGTGTTCTGAATATTCTGATGGCGTTATTTTTCGATCGCACCGGAATGTCTTTTCCGCATTCTCTGCATTTCCATTCTCCGTCTTCGTTTTTATTAAAATACTCCCACAACACGTTCCGTTTTTTTGAGGCTATTATAGTTCTGTAATACACAATGTCTTATATTAAAGTACACAATGGTACACAAAAAAAATTGGCAGCGAAATCCATTGTTGTGCAACTACTTTGAAAAAATAAAACTTAAGTGGTACATAATTTTGTTAAGGAACAATAAAGCTACCACTTAAGTTGGATTTTTGAATTTACAAAATACATTGCGCGTGTATTTAACGCCTTTTTTACCTTTTTTTTATAACCCTTAGTACTTTAAATTATTGAATGTGTACTTACTTATGTTTTTTCAAAGGAGGTTTATGGAGGTTTGATTAAACCTCCATAGTCTGTTGTACATTTGATTGTTATTCCGCATTTCTTACATCGTTCTTTATATCCTCCTACGTCTGTGTAATGATTCCGAAATTTTTCTGGTAATATACGATTTTCGGGACACATCTTATGTTTATCCAGTAAGTGCGTTCTAAATATTCTAATTGCGTTATTTTTCGATTGCACCGGAATGTCTTTTCCGCATTCTCTGCATTTCCATTCTCCAACTTGTAGTTGGACCTTTCAATCAACAAACTTTCGTCAATTACGATTATATCCTCGGTTATGATTCCGTCATTAATTAGGTTTTCAACGTCTATAATAATCAATTAATTTATCAATTACAATTTATTTTAAGACATATAAATGTAGTAATTTTTACCTTTTTACCTTTTGTAGTGGGATCTTCGATAGTGTCCACTTTGTCCTGAGTTTTTTTATGAGTCTTCTTTTTTTTCTTTTTTGCAATTGTAGGTATGGCATCTAGTTTTGTGACCGATCGCCCAACTCTTTGAATTTTTTCCTTTTTTTCAAAATGTTTGGAGCATAATTTTGTGGATGTTTTCAAAACCGTTTCTGTAATTCCACAGAAATTCAGCCATTTCTTACGAAATTTCTCGTCTTTCGGAAACCTGTTAAGAATAAATAAATTTAAAATTACAATTTAAACAAATACAAAAATACGAACTAAATTTTATCACATAATTCATTAGTTGCTTTCCATTTACACTCAAGTTTCTGAGTCACTCACTTATGTGAGTATTTTATACTCAGATAAGATAAGTCATTTTGTACTTACCCTAAAAGCACACAGTATTCTTAGAATGTTGTATTAATATTTTTACAAATTATAATAATTTATTAGAATATTCCGAGAATATTATATAATATTTTCTAATATTATTGGATTATTCTGTTGATGTTATATGTTCACTTTACATAATATCCTTTGGACACCTGAGGTTCCGAGAATTGACGAAATCTAACGATCGCTTTCAAATGATCGTTCTTAACGATGTATGACTGGACATAATGATCGCGTTGTACATGCTCGAGCCATAACAAATATGAGGAATACGAAACATTTATAATTTTTTTCATGTTCTCACATATCTCTTACACTGATTAATAGACAATATTTATAACCATTCATAACATTAATTTTAGAACTATTATTTATTAAATATTTATAAATTTTTTAATTATTAACTTAAAAATAGTTTATTTATTTGATAGTTTATTCCCGAAAATTTAAAATATTTTTATAACATATGAAATAATATATGAAAATAAGTGAATTTTAAAATAAAAATATAAAATATTATTTTTTAAACAAAAATATGTTTTTTTAAAACTACATTTAATTAGTTAATTAGTTTAGATAATATTCAAAAAATAAAATTAATAATATAATAACGTTAATTTGATTTGAAATTAGAGTTTATAATTAAATTTTAAAGTAATATGATTGTTAAATTTATCGTAAGTAATAAATTAGAAGTTTATTTTATTTTACTTCAATTAGAAAGTTATAAAAATTTCATTGAAATTATTAACAATAATTTACCTTTTTTTTGTTTTAGTTAAAGTTTCTCTTAGATTTTGTATATAAATCAAATTAATTGTAATTATTTTACTTTAAGAGGAGGGAGAAGGGAGAAAAGTAAGATATTTGATTGTTTTGGCAAACATCAAGAATTTCGAAAAATTTATGTAAAATCTATTGGAATAACAGAACCATTACATTTTACGTGGTTAATAACATTTGAATTTGATTCTTCTCGGTAACCAAAAATCATATTTTTTGTGTTTATAAGGTAACCTGCCGTTTTCGTAATTCTTTAAAACATTTATATTTGGTATCTATTTGAAGAAAGCTTGATTGAAGATTATAAAATTGCTCTTGGATTTCGTCTACGGCAGAATTATGAACAGATTTTATAATTATTTCTTTTAGAGAATTCATAAAATTATCGTTTAATACATCATTAAATCACGTTATTATCTGTTCAGCCTGATTGCGACTTAGTTTTGTATCTCCATAAAGAGAAAGCTCAGTTTTCAAAGCAGTTTTAAAAAATAATGTCTCATTTCTTTCAGTTATATTTTCTTCTTCATTTTGTAAAATATTTTCCTCAACAATCACAAATTGTTCAAGTCTCATTAGATGTAATATGATCAATTGGATCAATTATTGGAATAAAATCGTGGTTTATATTTTTAATCTCTTCCACTACTTTTATTTATTGTGACAGTTTCTAAAATGATTTCGAAGAGAATTTATACTATTAAACGTCCGACTGCATAAACTTACAGCACAAGTATAAGTAGGTGTAAGATAGGTACTTTATGCACATGCTGCATATGATACTTTATCAAGTTACCTTTCATTATTTTAGAACATATCGTATAACGGACTTCCATTTTAATTTACTATTTTTAAATATATACTTACTATTTATTAAAACTAACTAATAAACAAAAATAAACAAAAATAAATAAAAATACAAAATAATATGAAAACAAAAATTTTATATGCTTTACTTTTTTATATCAGAGAAATAATAGCGTTTTATCAATTTCATAAGTTACATAAAAAATGCAAGAAATAACTATGTAATTTTATAATTTAAAAAAATAACAAACAGTTTTAGAATTTCTTATTTTAGTAAATAAATAATTATCTTGATTTAACAAAAAATGATAGAGTGTTGCGCCAATATTGATTAACAATGATAAAGAGTTTTATTACGACTCATTTGGCAAATATATAAATACACAAACGCTACGACGTTTTGATTCTTGGTTCGGATCCTTATCAAGCAATCTACAAAGCAATTTGGTCTAAAGTCATAAATAAGGTCATATTTTAAAATTAAGTAAAAAGCAATGTACTACCTACCACTACACGAGAATCATCACTTTCACAGACCCATGAAAATTTTTGCCGAAAAAATCAAGTGTGAGACGTAAAAAGTCGCTGGTAATGTCTCGATTGTATGTAGTGCAAATGCGCGAATTAAAGCGATTGTGTCGTTGTAAGACGTAGAGCACGTGTTGCCGAGGCGAGCATGCTCGGGCGACTGACATTACATGAGGTTTGTTCGCGTCGCATGCCCCACCATGCTCCTAATCACTCCAACGCACTCCAAAAACTCATCTGCTCCAATCGCCACCTTTTATCCGTGATCTAAGTGCTCTTGGTGTTTATTGGAGCATGCGACGCGAACAAACCTATGGACGGACGAGTGCTAATAAATAAATTGAAGAACATCAAAGGTTGTACATATATATAAACAAAATCAAGAACATTGTCATATATATGGGATTGAAATTCTTCGTATTTTTTTGAAGATTTATCGTATCGGTCTGTCTTTTTATGAAAAATGTTTCGGCTATTTCACGTTTTCTAATGTTCTTCTCTTTATGTAGTATATCGACCAGTATATTGGACCAGTTGAAATCGTGTCCGCACGTAACCCTATGCTTAAGATGCGCAAGATCTTATCATTCAGGATTACTCAGGAATTCTCTCTTTTAGACTGTAAGCTTATTGATAATTACGATAAGTCGATAACTTTGTTGCATTTTTTTAGGCCTTATAATGTATTGCAGAATAATATTAAACTTTATAATATACATATATATACATACATATATATTTAAAATCATTCAAACTGCTTTATATTACATTAAACTTTCTTAATTAATAATGTAGTAATTATAGAAAGATAATGTTAAATAAATGTTTGGAGTAATAATCTATAATATTTATATTATTTCCCGCAAAATGTATAGATATAAATTCAGAGAATTATTAGAAATATTAAACTTTCTTTAATGTCGGTGAAGTTGACATGTCATTTTCTAACAGATCAAAAATAAAAGGGAGTTCTTGTCGCATGCAGTCGAGTTCTATAGTTCCTGATACTTTTTAGTATTAGTTCTGATGATTTTACCCAAAAAACAGTCGATCGAAAAAATGATCTGCTAACTTCCCGTACCAGATCATTTTCTAGCAGATAAAGAATAAAAGAGAGTTCTTCTCGCGAGGAACTATCGAGTTCTATAGTTCCTGATACTTTTTAGCGATAGTTCTGGTAATTTTGCCAAAAAAAATTTATTGAAAAAAATTATTATTAAAACTTACGCAAATGACGTTCATGGCAGATCTTCGAAGTCGAATATCTTCTTAACTAGTGACCGGATCTTTTTCGATCATAGAAATTCCTTTCAGAATTCTTAGAGTTTTACAAAAAAAACGGAACTCTTATCAGAACGTCTAGAACTTTCAAAAAAATTTGTATGCGGACTTAGTTGAATTTCACGCGTTGCATCCTCGAAGTTGAATATCTTCTTAACTTATAGCCATTAAGAAGTTAATAGGTATATTATGTCTTGCTCAACATTTAGAAATTAAGTTAAAAGTACCAATACTCGGACATGTATCTATATCTCTGGACATCTTTATTATTTATAAGTATAACGCGAATTAAAATCAAAGATAAAAATATTTTTTCTTGTAGTTTGAAACTTTAATTATGGTATCCAAACGTTTATTTCCATAAATTTATATTTTTTAAAGGTATCCAGACATAGGTACGTGTCCAGGCATTGGTACATTTACCTACTCTTAAGTGTCCGAGTATTGGTAACCTTTATACTTTATAATTGGATCTGAAAATTAAATAATTTTTCTCCACATGAGCCGAAATAATTAATAAGATATTTTCTTTTTTCTTTTATATGCAAAATAAAGATAAACTTTATATTCTACAAATTTAGATTTTGTATTAGACATTTAATCATTTTTAAGTGGAATTAGTTGTTCAAATTTTTATTAGAGACATATATATATATATATATATATATATATATATATATATATATATATATATACAGATAATTTGTATATGGCAATTAAAATTAAATCTTTAAGCTTATCGGTTAAATGAGTTTTGACAAATGATAGCATTTATCTTGTGTTTTTACTAAATCTAGAATTTATTGATACCTACAGTATATCATGAATAGTTCACGAAAGAGTACTTTTTAATTAAAAGTAGATTAGCGGATATACTATATAAGAATAGTTCGAGTTTGTGAAAATATCGTTTTGTTAATGATATCATGTAAATGTAATTTTTAAAAAAGGTAAAAAAGAAGGCGCCAAGTACACTTTTATAATATACATTAATGATATGCGAGATTCATTTACGTGTACAAGTTAAACGTCTATTGTTTTCTATTTTGTATACATTGAGTATAATTATGTATTTTTCTTTTGATATTTAAAGGCGCACATTATATCATTGGTTGAAGTTCGGCCAGATCTGTTTGGCCGAAACGGTCGTTTATTATAAAGTTTTAATACGATATCGTAACAACCGATTTGGCGTAAAAACGTTCATTACTGCAGAGAGAGAGAAAAGAGACTACAAAAATCTCGAGATCCCCCGTATACATGGATTTTTACATAAATTTCACATTGTAATGACTTAACGCATTTTTATTTTTTGATATCCTCTTTCTATATTTGTAATGGATGTACAAAAGAATGGTGCACGGAAAGAACGGTTTTGCTGAAGTATCTTTATCATACTTCAGCGACCTATTATAATTATTTTAATGGTGCAACAAAATTATTTTCAGACTGTACTTAGTTAAATTTTTAGATACTTCAGCAAAACCGTTCTTTCCGTATGTGTAGATTAAGGGCGTGCATTTCTATGATGCGTGAATAAGAAACTCTGCAAGTCTCTGGCTTTCGTTTGCGCTTCACAAAACCGAATTTTGTACCCGTACTATCATTATCAATAATTTCTGCGTAGTCGACGTTACTTTGTACATGAGCGTGAATAAACTGCATGTTATCTTTTTTAACTCTAGGTATACACAGTCTTATTTTGTCTATACCTATACACTGTGGGGTCTCGGAGATCCCATCCACATTTGTCATCGTAACTTCAGCAAAAATGAATTTTAGTTTATTTATTTATTTTTTTCCAATCGATCGAGAATCGATCAAGGCATAGGCCCATAATGTATAAAAATCGATAGAATTAAAGAGTTTCGAGTAAAAAGAAAAAAAATATATGGGACAAAAGTCTAGGAACGCGAAAAAAGGAAGCTGGGCTGGGGTCTTGGAGACTTCACTGTGCATACCTAGGGTTAATAAGCAGCACTGTGCTGCTGCCTTCTCGATGCTGCATAGCAACGAAGAAATCGATGTAATTCATATTTTTATTTATAAAACCGTATATGCAGTACACGGAAAGAACGGTTTTGCTGAAGTATCTAAAAATTTAGCTAGATCTGAAAACAATTTTGTTGGTCCATCAAAATAATTATGTAGAACTTAAACTAATTGCTAAAATGTCAAAATTTTTTACAGAATCATATTTTAGCGACTTACTATAATTATTTTAATGGTGTAACATTAATTATTCAGATCTGTATATCTAGTTAAATTTTTAGATACTTCAGAAAAACCGTTCTTTCCGTGCACATATTTTTATCAGGGTCTAAATATCGCTAATATATATCACTAATATAAAATGTACATAAGAGGAGCCAGTTGTTGCCATTTGTACACGCATTATTCTAATAATTTCTTTATCAGAACGTTGTTGGAATATTATCGAATCATTAGAGATTCTTAATATCTTGAGTTCGACTGATTGAAATTCAGCGGAAAGGCAAATATGTATAATATATGAGAAGCTTGAAGAAGTTCAGGATGTCTCTACTGAGATTACCCAGAAAAGGAACAGACAGTATCTGAACATTTTTAAAGAAACAGAATATTACAATGGATTAACAACGCGTAATAAGTTAATATTTATTTTAACTGGCTCAGTAGATTAGTGTGATTATGGCATTTAAAATTATCATGTGAACGTTATTTGTTACCTTATATATTATCTTTTGTGAATTGTGGCAGAAAGGACAAAAGGTTCATGGATACATAGTTGTCTCACGTGTTGGCGCCGACCTCCCCTTAAGGGTTCCAAGCCCATTAAAGCATGCGATTATCTTTTACTTTAGCTGGGGAATCGAAGTTGGCCGGCCTTGCAACGTGGGAGAAGCGGACGTGAATCCCGCCACCGTTGCGAGTCGATCCCCGGCGCCGGGCATGCTTGAAACGCAGTGCCCGTGCACTGCGTTTGACACAGATGAATATCCATTCACGAAATAACTTATTACTATTTATTTCTATTTTAATTTGACACGGCTACTGGGAGCAAGTCTCGTCGAGAACGTGGACATGTTTGGATGTGTTTTGTTCTGAAAAATTTTCGAAGATTGCTGATGCAATCAGCGCCGAGTTTGGATTGAATCTTTCGAGTCTGTATTTATTATTTTCGACTTGTTTTTGGCCGTTATGTGATCCTGAGGAGGATTAGGTGTCATCAAATTTACAAAGAAGAAGAAGAAGGCTATTGGGGGCCCACGGCTACTCGTGGCATGAGTCTCGTGCGTCAAGATGCGTAATTGTTTCTGTACCCGATAACTATCGTCTACTCTCGAGGAGACAGCTACGCAGTCACTGGGTGTTTCCGCACTAACCGAGTCATCAATCTCGCATCGTGTGCAGTGCTCGGACCATCCGAGAACCCGGGCGTGAAGATTCATTCTTGACTTCTTCATATTTACTGCGTGTTGAGGAGCAAACGGATTGACAACTGAGAGCTTCCCAGATAACCGTGTCCTTCCTTGGCTCCACAACTCACCAGCGGTACTTGGGCCCGTATCACTACAGGCTCTTAGAGGTGCAGTAAGATCGCCATTGACGCCACTTGGTTACTGCAGAGCGCGCTGGCCAGCCGACACCAAATCTTCCGACCGAGCCGTACTGAATCGGAACAGCCCCATTGCAGCGGTCCAGCGAGACCACTGGGTGGGCGTATGACTTGACTGGAAGAGGCTATATATTCGCAACACCAGACCAGTAACTGACTCTGACCCCAGGCCTAAAGAGACTCGTGCAGAGAATCAAGAGTCTAGACAGCCTGACTCTTCCGATACAATACGACAGTGCTCGCACCAGCGTAGTTTTTAGGTCACTTGAATCTTCGGATTTTAACACAGATTCGCCACTTTTTGCCACGATTTACAAAAGGTAGTAATCTTGCCACTGTTCGCAACGCGGACGGGAATGAGGCCGCCGTGGCCAGCGTGATTACTGGTAGTAGGTCCGACCAAGAGAACGAGTACGTGCATACGCGATCGCGTACTTAACGCGGATCGGCGAGCGACTGGTCGGTCGGCCGCGGGTCCGGCACACGACCAACAGTGCCTCCGATCACGTAATCTGACTGATCGTTTCCAGTTTCGTCGGCGTGAACTCGCTTCTAGTATTATGACCACGCGAAGTAAGACCATCTCCGCCCGTTCGCCGAGCGGTCACTGATGATACTCCTCACTCGTCATACGTAAAGGCGAATCGCACGATTGATTTGTAACGATTATCCCGGAAAGATCGACCGACAGGAGAAGAAAGAAAAAAATTTATCTGTAAACAGTAAGATTCACCCACATTCAATTTAAGAATTACAACAATATAAAATTCGTCTTAGAACACTATCGAAAGTAATATACAGTCATTTCGTTCGAAAGCACTGTATATGCTTCGTCGCATATACACTGTTAAATTTGTAGTGTCAAATTACATATTTAATTTAAGCTAGTTTTAACCATTCTTATAAGTTGCTACTGCTACTCAGTATGTCGTTAATTTAACTAAAACAATGTTAATTTAATTATTAATTTGGCTAATCAATGGAGTTAAAACATTTTTTGTGTCAAAATAATAAATTTTGGTACACATGGTAATTAAGAAGAACAAAATGTTATTTAACTTAAGATATTGGTATAAATTTTATCTTTTAATATTTAATAGCGTAGAGACAACTATAGTAACTATCCCTTTAGGAGCATATGTACATAATTATTTACATAAAAAAACACAACGAAAAAACAAAAAAAAAAACAAAAAAAAAACAAAAAAACAAACAAAAAAACAAAAACAAAAAACAAAAACAAAAAACAAAAACAAAAAACAAAAAAAAAACAAAACAAAAACAAAAATAGCAAAAACCAACAAAAACAAAGAAAAAACAAAAAAGGAATAAAATGAAAAAACGAAAAAAAAAAAAAAACAAAAAAAAAACAAAAACTAAAAAAAACTTTTATCAAGGTCGTCTTTTAAGACCTATCCTATAAATTATTACATTTTACTTCGATTTACGGGATCGATGTGTGGCCCCTAAAGAGATACCATTTTTGATTTATATAGAGTATAAAGACTAATGATTATATATGTATAGAAAACTTTGTAATTAATTGTAATTGCAAGCCGTTTCATCATACACTATAAATCGAAGTGTGTTATTTTTACATGCATAAATGTTTAAAAATGACACATTTGACTGAAGCTCGTTTTACTTGCTTTGTTGCGTGTTAAATTAACACGTTTAATCGTATTAATATGTTCAACCGTGTTAAATGGCATTATTAAAAACTACAGAAATGTGTAAGAAATGTGTAAGAAGAACTTTAGTTAAAATTACACACTTGGATTTGCAGTGAATTAGTCGTACAGAAAAAGAATTTTTCATTATTTCATAAAATTATACATTTCTTTTTTAAATGAAAGAGAGTTACGCATGTTGCACGTAACTTTCTTCAACTTTTTAATACGCCATGAATGTCTGTACTCGTGCATTAAATGCGATGCATTAAATTATGCGTTTTACTCGTTGATATTGTTTACGATAATCTTATCATTACATCTTTAATCGATTTTACGCGTATATATCGAGGCTGCGAGATTTATGTCAATATTACTCGTATAAAGAACTCCCTCCGTAAACATATCCGATTTAAGGTCGATTTAGACATAACCGTGCCGTGCCCGTACCGTTCACGGACAGAAAGATTTAAACTTGTTTCACACGTAGGTATCCGACACCAGACTACCGATGCCGGGTATCCGATCGATTTTATTTATTTTTACAAATCGGCTATCGGACAAACATGTAAATGCTCCCATATTAATCCGAACACTTCGCGATCGGATACCCGGCATCAGTAGTCCAGTGTCGGATACGTGTGAAACGGGGCTTAGTCGAATTTCATCTGTTGCATCTTCGAATATCTTTTTAACTAGTGGCCGGATCGCCACTAGTCAGTGGTAGAGTTGCAGGCGTTTTGATGGGTGTTTTAAGAAGATGTTCGACTTCGAAGGTCTGCCGTGAATATCATTTTTGTTTTAATGATGATTTTTTAAAACAATTCTAAGGTTTTGCAGTTTTTTACTTATCAGGAACTATAGAAAGGAATCAAATAAGCTACTTAGAACTATTCTGACTTTAAATTAAACTTTTCTGTTTTTTTTGAAAAAATGAAAAAAAAAATTTATCAGGAACTCTAGTAGTCGTCAAAATGCTTCAGATGGGCTATTCAGAACTATTCGGTCTTAAAGTTTGGTGTTAAGTTAGCATTTCATTTTTTAATTGCCTTTTTCGAAGTGTTAATCGCCGGAACTCTTTTTATAAACATAAAAATACTCTTATACTTTTCGAAAAGAAGCTGGAACTCTAATCAGAATAAAAAAATTTTAAAGTAGGGGTGTGAACTTTACACACCTAGTATTTTCTTCAATTTTTTGTCGAATTTTTCGTTCAATTTGTCTAAGGAAATAGTTTTAATCGTTTTCTTGCATGGTATATGGTATCTTTGTTATCAACATCATTATTAATACATTTTTTGACAATTTCATCTATATCCTACAATTAAGCATAAGACATAACTAAATTGTTTAATTTTAAGTACACTTAAGAATAAAAAGAAAAATATGAGTTTATAGAAAAATTATAAGATTTTAGCAAAATATTTTATATTATTTTTTATTTTTTTTCTGTTTAAAACTGTTTCAAACTACTAAAAGTTTGAGTATTAAAGAGATTCGGTCAATTAAATTATAACTCGTTTTAGATAAAACAAAATTAGCATTAGTGTAAGAGTCGCAAAATTTCTTCTTGCGTACTATTTCCAAGTAAAAAGATATTTACATAAAAATAACACTTCAGATTACTTCAGCACCTCGAAAACACCTCGAGGTCTATCCCTTTCCCTTAACAGTTAATAAACCAGCCGTCTAATCATGCAAGCTTATGCGCAGATGACGCATGACTATAGGCTTTATATTACATTCATTTTACGGCTGTTTGTTAATTGTCAAGGGAAAGGGCTAGATCTCGGAGTGCTGAAGTGATCGATCTGAAGTGTTATTTTATGCAAATATCTTTTTAATTCTTGCTTTTCGCTTCTGTCAAGCGTAAGCTTTTATTTTGTTCGATTTCTACTTACTCCGAGCAGTAGTCTGGATTCTTTGTCTGTATGTGCCGTGCGCACTTTTCTTTCTCATCAAACTGTTTATTACACAATGTACATTTTGAACGGGTTTGAAAAAATCTTTGACATTTTCAAATATGATGGGACGTTCTATTTTTCTCTTGACTGTCTTGCCAACGAAGTTCTGATTTACTTATTGATGTGATCACATCAATCACGCAACAGAAACCGACTGAACAACAATGATTTCAAATTCGAGGACGAAAATAAGGACTGAGCAGTGAGCATTGTTGCGCATGCTCGAATCTGATTGCCCAGGTAGCAATTAATGTCTAACTGTTATAACTACTACGAAACACTACTTATTAAGTAGAGCTCAACACGCGTTTGAAATACTGACCCAAGGTCGAAAAGAAATTGTCAAGGGAAAAGGCTAGATCTCGGAGTGCTGAAGTGATCGATCTGAAGTGTTATTTTATGCAAATATCTTTTTTATTCTTGCTTCTCGCTTCTGTCAAGCGTAAGCTTTTATTTCGTTCGATTTCTACTTACTCCGAGCAGTAGTCTGGATGCTTTGTCTGCATATGCCGTTTGCACTCTTTTTTCTCATCAAACTGTTCATTACACAACGTACATTTGTGAACGGGTTTGAAAAAAATCTTTGACGTTTTCAAATGTGATGGGACGTTCCATTTTTCTCTTGACTGTCTTGCCACGACACTGTTATAACTACTACGAAACACTGCTTACTAAGTAGAGCTCAACACGCGTTTGAAATACTGATCCAAGGTCGAAAAGAAATTGTCAAGGGAAAGGGCTAGATCTCGGAGTGCTGAAGTGATCGATCTGAAGTGTTATTTTATGCAAATATCTTTTTTATTCTTGCTTCTCGCTTCTGTCAAGCGTAAGCTTTTATTTCGTTCGATTTCTACTTACTCCGAGCAGTAGTCTGGATGCTTTGTCTTCATGTGCCGTTTGCACTCTTTTTTCTCATCAAACTGTTCATTACACAATGTACATTTGTGAACGGGTTTGAAAAAAATCTTTGACGTTTTCAAATGTGATGGGACGTTGCATTTTTCTCTTGACTGTCTTGCCACGACACTGTTATAACTACTACGAAACACTGCTTACTAAGTAGAGCTCAACACGCGTTTGAAATACTGATCCAAGTCGCAAGGAAATTCATTTATTTACACGATTTATAGAATGTATGTAAATATAATGCTGGGATTGCTGGGTCTACAATGCGAGTCGCAAAGTCGTGAGTCGCAAGAATTGACCAATCACAGTCGATTCTCCTCAAATTCGATTTGCCGTCTAACCGGCTACGAATCGTTTTTCCCAAATTTTAGTCAAATTAATTAATGAATCTCATTAAAATCATGTTCGTTTTAATAAGTAAGATCAGCCGCATCTTTGTACATAGCCGGATTTTGGAAAAAAGATTATAATAAATTTTCCGAAAATAAATATTACGAATATTGCACTTAAAGTGCAGTTTTAAGTGCATAAAGTGCACTTGTACTCCTGTCGACCCTTAAAGCCTTGTATACACGATACTATAAATCGGTCCGCGTTTCGGTTTAAGCCAATCAACTTGCAGCTCTTACAGAAAAGCAGCAGTTTCATTGCTTAAACCGAAACTCGGACGCAGTTCTAGCATCGTGGACACTTCCTCGTCTTCGCCAACCGATGGTTGGCAGCAGTCGGGAGAAAAAATTTTTTTTAAAGCATTTGACACAGTAGTTATTTAATTTTTTACAAAAAATTATCTTCTTATTCATAAAGATTTATTACAATATTCTATATAGCAAATGACACAAATGTTAATTAATTTTTTAATCCTAAAACAAAGATTTATTTTTGTATACATAGATTACACACCCTGTGTCTTTCAAAATATTTTTATACATAGCATAAATCTATAAGTATAAAATTAAAAGAGTGCGCACGGCACATGCAGACAAAGCAGACTACTGCTGATTGTCGGCGAATTACAATTTCACGACTACCGCACCGTCGAGCATGCAACGACGTTCGACAATTCAATGTCGGAAAAAAAAAATACGACAACTCTAATACTATACATATATGTGCTCTGCTGGGTAGGATGTAAATTCATTGATCAACTATGAGTCAAAAATATATCTCTGAAAATCTTAAAAATAATTTACATTATTTTTTTCAATATAGTACTATTTTTACATTTTTACAACAAATAAGAATACAATTATTTGCCAATACTTTGTTTGAAAACATTTCTTTTAATGGTAAAATTTGTGTGATATCGTGGTTTGCTCGATTTAATAAAATATTGGAAAATTCTTTCACGATAATTTATTTATTATCCTGACTATAGACTGTATTTCATAATTTAATGTTAACTGGTTTGAAAGACGCGAAGTGACCAACGGCGGGAGACAAGCTCTAAGGGGCTTTTTCATGCTGACGCTCGACGCTTGATTTGGGCGTCAAAACTGGTCACGTGACCAACTTTCATGAACACACACGGTCAAACACGTCTAATTACTTAACGATATATACACTTTATTTACAGTCAACGATTTGCAAATGACAAGCAATTGACTGAAACGAGCGTCAAGCGTCAAAGCTGAACATAGTTGAGCTTTTGCCATTTGACGCTGAATTTAAAAGACTATCATGTGACCTATCACATGATCAATTTTGACACCCAAATCGAGCGTCGAGCGTCAGCATGAAAAAGCATCTTTATATACATAATCGACCACTGTGGGGTTAGGTTCAAATTAACGGAAAAAAAAACATACAACGCTTTGTCGTGAGAATATAAATAGAGAATATAAATTTAAATGAGAATATAAGCGACTGAGTATTATTTCAATGAGTTATTGGTAATTATATAGTATAGGGGAGCCACCTCCAATCAGCTTGACCTTGACATATGTGGTCAAGGGCACTCTCCTGACTAACCCCCAGAAGGTTTTAGCCGTCGCTCGTTTTCTATTAAAAAGTTATTAACAAAAAAAGTTTGTAAAATATACCAGCTATTTGGAGTATTGGAAAGCATAAATGACTATTATGTTTTTTTTTTTTAAAGCAGAGAATACTTTATTTCGCGAGAAAGTCGCTGCTTTACCAAAACACAACATTTAAAGCAGTAAATTGTTGATAAATTGAAGTCACAACTTCTATAAAGCAGGGCATACACACGTGTGTGTGTGCCCTGCTTTAACGAAAATCACAACTTCTATAAAGCAGGACATACACACGTGTGTGAGTGCCCTGCTTTAACGAAAATCACAACTTCTATAAAGCAGGACATACACACGTGTGTGTGTGCCCTGCTTTAACGAAAATCATTAAACAGTTAAATACTTTTAAAGCGCGTCATCTAACCTATGTAGATCAGTAACACGCTTTAAACAGAAATACTTTTAAAGCGCGTCATCTAAATAGGTTAGATGACGCGCTTTAAAAGTATTTCACTGTTTAAAGCGCGTCACGAACCTATGTAGCATCTCGTTTTGTGTAGAAAGTGTATGCTTGAACTATTTCAACATATATATTAGTCATTTGTGCCTTCCAATACTCCAAATAGCTGGTATATTTTACAAACTTTTTTTGTTAATAACTTTTTAATAGAAAACGAGCGACGGCTAAAACCTTCTGGGGGTTAGTCAGGAGGGTGCCCTTGACCACATATGTCAAGGTCAAGCTGATTGGAGGTGGCTCCCCTATACTATATAATTACCATTAATTCAAAAAAATTAAAACTTTACTACGTACAAGACCGTCAATTCTCTCTGAATCAAAATAAGCAACAATAAATAATTGTAAAATGCTATCAAATGCACAGGTATTTGTTAACGAATAATTGTTTTTTTTTTAAATTTTAACTGATTTTAAAGATATATTACTCCCATTTTTCATTATTGGTATCTTATGCATATTAGTATCTAATAAAAATTTATTTTGTATATTACTCTTTTGCAAACATCTTCTTTTAGATTGTGTGTTCGCTGTAGCCAAATCTTCCCCCCGCCAATCTTCAACTGCCTTCGTTGCAATTATTTCTTGAAGATTGTTTGTGTTGTGGCAGTCCATCATGCATATTCGCTGCTGTCCATATCTTTCTTCTCTAATTGGCATAGAGCATCCATCCATGCTCGAATTTTTGGCATACATAACATGTATGTCCACTAGGGTGGTCCTTATTTTTCGACTTCGGAATTTTTTAACTCGATTGCCCCAAAATTTTTAGCAAATTTAATAAAATTTTGTACATATTTACGCTTAGGTCAGTTTAATGATAAAATTATGACGATTTTATAAAAGGTATCAATAAAAATACGAAATCAAAATTATTAATTAATAAAATATTTAATAAATTTGTATTCGATAATATGGCTATTAGAAATCCTGAAGTACAGTTTTCTTCTTCGCGTTTGGAAAGTGGCGGCGATAATCACTTACATTTGTAATTAAAATTGTTTTTGTTCTTCATTTTTTGTTAAAAATTTGTTATAGTTAGATATTAATTTAACTCCTCTCTCGGCTGTATCATTAATTACATTTAATTTGTTTACAATTTCACGAGCCCGGTTTGCCGTACGGCGCCTCTGCCCGTCGTCGGGATCTCACTGCTTACGACGGCACGGTGTCTAACGGTCGAACATGAGTTTCGCGAGTTCGATGTCGAGACTCGGAATCGTCTGTAGACGACTTAGGTACCCCAATTGAATTTTGAATAATTAAATCAAATATAAATTTTCGCCAATAAATTGTATAGAGTATTTTTTTCCAAGCCTCCTTACTGACTGCTGTCAGCATCGTTACTATTACAATGTAAGGGTATTGAAATTGTGTTAAATATGATGAACAGTACGAAATATGTCGCAAAAACATTGAAGGCTTTTCTTATAATCCGCGTTTTCTAACCAGCCACGTTTCAGAAACAGAAATAATATGATAGAAACCAGTAGAAAAATACAGTCTAATATACTCAATATGTCCTCTCAGAGAATTGGCATTAAACTGAGCTACGTGAAACTGAGAGGACCGCGAAACTGACGATGCATGACGGAAGGCAATGAGTGATCGGAACGAGCATGTCAAATAAGTTTATCAAGATCAGCAGTTGAGTCAATCCGAATAACAGGCTTACCATCAGAGTGCCTGACATGGATACGCCCATCTCTCACCCAGACATACGCATAGGACTTGTCCTTAGCGACACGCTTTGTCTGTTGCAACAATTCGTAAGTGACTTTAGGGAGCACCTCGTTAACATGCACATTCCGATCCGAGCCGTTACCACAAACCTCCCTCTGCATGAGCGCACGCCGTGCCCGTTTTTTGGACATTACTATATCTCGAACCGCGCCCAAAGATAATGTGACAATGTAGGAGTTCGCAGCAGAAACCGGTAAAGATCGGTCACCAGCCCCCACCGGCAGAGGCCTACGAGCAACAGCCCTAACATCAAGAACATGGCACGACAACTCAGGGATCTCCAATGTCGCGAACACGCTGCGAACACATTCCGAAGGGGTGACCGACATCACGGCAGGCAGATGATATGATCAACTCATTTGCAGTCTGAACATGCATAACAGAATGAGAACCAGCGCGATCACTCTTTATATTACGAATCTCATCTGTGAGAGCATTATGCTGTTGCTCCAACTTAACAATTCGCTGACTATTCTGCTTTACCCTGCCCGCAATACAGTTCAATTTATCAAGTTTGTTTTTCAGTTCGCTATTCGTACGCCGCTGCTCCTCGACAAAAGCAGAAAATCTCGCATTCGACTCCATCAATTGCTCAGTCAATCTCGCATTCGACTCACTCAGTTGTTCAGTTAACTGACGCAGAAGGTTATTTGTAGTATTGTCACACTGTAAGCTAAGTTGAGTACGGGAGTCGAGTGAAGAGGCCATATTCTCAAAATCGAATGATTGCGCGCTTTTTTCTGTTCCCGGTGTTAGAGGGGGGATGTCTAATGACGATAATAGAGATTTACAGCAAGAATCCGCGTACTTAGTCACTGAATACGACCTTATACAACCAGGATGGAATGCCCTTCTGCACTTCCCGCACTCAACTGATCTATTCGCAATTGACTTTCTGCACTTAACGCACGTAGGCTGCATGTGTCGTCAGGTTTACCAAGACGCACCAACCGTTCGACAAGCGATCAGTCTATAAGAAGACACGAGTGCCACTATTATTATTTGTCCAGACGTGACCAATCAGAAGCACACAACAGCACTGAGAAAGAGAATAGGCGCACGCGCTTCACAGTTCACTCTCAAGGCGCAGAATGATGCAGAAGGAGCATGTAGACAGGCGCATGCGCATCAGAGACTCACGCCGCTCACATATACGGCCCAGAATATAGCCCAACAGCCAGGTTAGAATGCAAATACTTGTCATTAAAATATTAGTGTAAAATGACAGTAGGCAGGAAATTAGACAGTCGTACGTGAAAAGCGACAAAAGCTTTGTATGTCTGTAACAAAAATATGCCCGAAGGCAGCCTGCGGCAGATAATAAATTCAGACAAAGCGGGAGCAACAGAACAGACGTGCACACCGTACTCACCGAAGAGAGAGAGAGAGTTTTTTTTTTAATGCTGATTGGAATATTTTATTATATAAAATTTATCATTAAGGATATGTAATTAAATTGTCTAATCGCGCGCATTTATTTGGTATCCACATATTCTTCATCCGAATCATTACTATCATCATCATCATCCGGAACATTGCCTTGCTTTTTATTCTTGTTACTCGACTTTATTTCTCCTGCCTTTGATTCCTCCTGATCTGCGATTTTGTTAGGGAAGCATTCAGGAAATCTGGATTTTAAAAAACGATATATGCTCGCAAAAAATATACAGAGACCTGCCACAATTAGTAAAATGATTTTGTCGTATGTTGTTTTCAAACTACTTAAAATTGATGCTACTATATCACTAAGTGTGGCTCGAAGTGTGGGTCGAATAAGTGTTGAAATAAAAGTAGGAGCCATTGTAGTTGGTTTAAGCCTTTATGGCGACTTCTGATGACTTATTGATGTGAGATTCGAAAGATCCTTCTTCACAAATCACGCAATCCGAAAGTCCAGTCTAATCCAGAAAAGAGCTCATCCGGAAAAGACAATGTTTCTTTCCTGAACAAAAAATGTAAAAAAAACATGAATAAAATTGTTATTAAAATAAATTAATAT